>JABXWE010039750.1:0-19949 GCA_014611495.1 Limonius californicus
CATTGGGGATCAAATTAATGGCACTCCTCCTATTACGGTCACATTAGAGGAGTAACAAGACCATAAACAAAAACATTCACACACAACAGGCAAGCCAAGCATTGTTTCGCACCAACACGGCAACCCGCAGAGTCGGATCCTGTTGTGCATAGCACAAACTAGCTTAGCTTTGCCTCACACCGCCTCAACACTGCGCAAGCGGTACAAACAAGGATCATGATATTGAATGAATGAACTACAACATTAAAAAATGCATTGCACATACCATATATTTTCCTATATGTAATAGCCAATTCGGAAAGCATACGTACAAAAATAAGTAATATTCCTGTATAAATATAGAATAACGGTTATTGTCCTTGGCTGTAGAGATGACATGAGAGGCTTCCCCTAAGGAATCTAAAAATACATAAACGATAAGAGATAAAAACTTGCCGCGTCTGTTACCTGCTTTGAAATCGTTTACTGATATGACCAGAATTACTAAACATAAGCATTAAAATTTTAGTTAAATTGTAACATCGTTCCCGAACGTGCTCAGAGGTGCTGAAGTACCATTTGCGATTCTTTTTGAGTCATTATTACAGAGAGCTTTGTTTGTTACTGATATTAATATTTGGTTTGGTGGTGTTAGTAATATAGTGTGTTGTTGTAGTCAGTGAGTGTTACTTTGTGATCTACTATGTAATATTCAATTTCATACAAAAAAAAGACGTTGATAAATTACAAAACAATCAATCTAATCCAATCTTGCTATTGTTATTACTTTTGTATTATTTCGTACTATAATTTAGTGCAGCATATTCTCAATGCGAAAGAAATGTTTTTATGCCGAATAGTAATGCAGGGATTCAAGTGTCAAGTAGGCGAATTTTCTCGGAATGACGCATAAGGCCGCATTCCTGTCATATCATCTCGTGAGCCGAAGTTATTACATTCTATTCAAAAAGCTCAACACAACTGATATTTAGAAATATCCATACTCCATATTTTTAATTAATTCGTCAATATATTTGCATACCCATTATGTTTTGCGTGCGAGGATGCTGTATAATAATAATATCGTAAATATACAATATACGTGATAATATATACGAGGAATATAGTCAGATCTTTAAACTAGACTACTATTTTATATAAAATATCATTTACTGCTTTCTACAATATCTAAATATTTGCTGATATTTCCACAAAACTGGTAATTAAAACCGTAATCAAGCAGAAAGCATCTCGACATCAAATTTATGAAGCTTCCAGGATACCCATCCATAAAGAACTGTATTGTTTTTGGGCGCCACGTTCCCCTGGCAGAGAATTAATTCGTGATTAAACAAACGCAGTGGCACATCTCCACACACCAAATTTAAACGCAAATTTCAGGGCCGATAAACTGCTGAACGATTGGAAAGATTTGGACACGGAAAGGGTGTATGATACACAATAAAAGCGTACTTTCGGGCTCAACGAAATCCGCATCACAAACATATCAGCGTTAGAAATCAGTGCATGCTATGCGTTGGAAAGAAAGGTAACAAGTCCACTCAAGCTTCCGCAGAACAAAACGGGCTTGGGAATTGTTAACGCCTGGGGGTTGATGTTTTATGTAGGCGAGACACGAAGTCGTGTCATAATGAAGCACGCAAATTCACGAAATCAAAGCTGGAAATGTCATGGAACGCCTTCCTTAAAATTTGATATTCAGTCACATTGAGTTATATTGCTCTCAAACTTACTTCCTGTAACTGTTTACCGACTGCGGCCACATTAAATCTCGCACAACTGATATGGTCCGCCTGAATTCAAAACTTTATTGTTTAAAGATTTAAGGAAAATTTTTTTCGATATGATTGTTATTTGTTTTAGCTATAGTCCGCACGCTCTTAGAACAACGTGTTGAGTCATCAAAGGCTGCGCGAAGCAATCCTACCAGTGGCGTCATCGATGTGTTTGAAATTAGGGTCAACCATAAGTTGTAGAAAACAATACAAACACGTTGCGCCGGCCGCTTTCTTTCTACAACACTGAACACCGACATCCCCTTCTACACGCCGAAATACAAAGTTGGACTCGCCCGTTTCAAATTTTGCGATCTGCGCAGCTTTAGTGATGTGCTGTTCTTAAACCATTCCCACTATACCTCTCTGCATTGTGTTTAAAGCCTAACTGCTTTATAATACACACTCACTATGAATGATTATTTAGACTTTGTATGTAATATTTCAAACTAAAGTTCTACGAGGGTAAGCTGAAAACTAATGCACACATGCTTGTAAAGCGCGAACGAAATGACCTTCAGAAGCGCGCCAAGTGGTTTGTGGAAGTAACATTCCCCTTCAATACGCATGCGCAGGTTTGAGGTCGTTGCGTTCATCCAGCGTATTTCGAGAAGCGGAAGTATGGAGACGTGTTCTAGTGCTATGTCAAAGCGAGTTAAACAGCGTGTTGTTATCGAATTTTTAACTGCTGAAAAAGTGACTCCTGCTGAGATTCATCGTCGTTTAAAGGCTGTTTATGGTGAAGATGCTGTTGATAGGTCTACTTTAAATCGATGGGTAATAAAATTTCGTGGTTGCAAGCCCGGAAAAGCCATAATTAGTGATGAAACACGCAGCGGATGTCCGATCACTGCCACAGACGATAAATATCGCAAACTCGTCGACGATTTGATTCAAAATGACCGGCGAATCACTCAGAAGCGTATCGCAAACCATATTGAAATATCCAAGGAAAGTGTCGGCTTCATTATTGAACAGTTGGGATACCGTAAAATCTGTGCACGATGGGTACCACGCCGTCTCACAGACGAGAACAAACAGCATCGATTGTAATGCTCCGAGCAACTTTTGCAGCGCTACCGTGACGAAGGAAACGACTTTCTTTTGAATATTATGACGGGGGACGAGTCATGTGTCCATCATTACGACCCAGAAGAGAAAAGACAGAGCGCTGAATATTGACATCCGTCTTCTCCTCAGGCGAAAAAGTTCTAAACACAACCATCCGCAAAAAATCTTCTTTTGACTGCGTTTTGGGATGCTCACCGAGTTTATGTGACCGATTTTCTGGAACGAGGGGCAACGGTAAATTCTTCTCAGTACATACAGACTCTAAAACACCTCCGACGTGGAGCTTGTCGTGTTAGAGGCAGCCTGGCGCCAATAATCTTGCAACATGACAAGCCTCGTTCACACACCTCGCGCGCAACGAGAGCGGCTTTGCGAAACCTGAAGTTTGAACCGATTCCACACCCTCCCTATTCCCCCGATCTTGCGCCTTGGGGTTTTATTTTTTCCCTCTACTCAAGAGAGACCTCAAGGGTAATCACTACACGTCGGACGATGAGGTGAAGGCATCTGTCAAGTCTTGGATTCGAGAAAAGTCGGAAGAATTTTTCAGTAACGGAATGAAAAAACTTGTTACACGTTGGGATAAATGTGTTAGCTTTAACGGTGACTATGTTGAAAAATAAATATATGATTTTGAAACTTAGGAATTGTATTTTAATATACTTTTTGCCCGATCTTGCTATTTGTTTTTGTTCGCGCTCTACAAGCATGTGTGCATTAGTTTCCAGCCTACCCTGGTTAATAGTTTTAGTGTAAACTACTGCAACTTGAAGCCCTGAACTACGTGATCGAAAAAATTTAATTGCTTCTATGACTATTAATCCGCTGTATTTACCTTATCGGTTACGCCAGGTGTAATTTTTTTCTAAATAATCATTTTATTTACCGTTAGGTTCATACACTATTATGGTTGATGATGGAGACAGCACTCCAACTCAACAAGAATGTGTTAGATATTTAATAACCTGTATTCTATTAGAAGCCGATCTAAAGCATGGCCAATGTAGTGCTGTGGCAAAAGAAAGCGCCGAAAGAAATAATACAAGCAATGATGAGAACGGTAGTAAAATAAACCCAAATGATAACCCCAATAAAAAAGCAACAAAGAATAGATTGCTCAAAAACGAGTATTAGATAAGTAGAAAACAAGATACAAGTGTGTGAGGTATTTAGGGTTACCCTTGTGTGTTCTGGGAATACAGAAGTAAAAATGAAAAGAGTAAAAGGAATATAATAATAACGAGATATTCAGATCGTAAAAGTTTATGCCTACACACACAAATGGAGTGGACATAAAAGTTTAATTCTATGAACAAATATAAACGGTAATGCATAAAACTGATAAAATATATAAACGAAACATAACATTTCCAGCGGGCGATTCAAATGCAAAAGTCAATAGCTGTAACGCAATAAAGGGAGTACGTAATGGGTGAACAAGGATTAGGTGATACGAACGATATTAGAAAACAAGTTATATAATTTTGCACCCATATTGCCTTCGCTGTCAGAGGATTAATATTCAGAAAGGGATGGCACTGAAATCGTTATTAGAAAACGATATCATTTAGTTTACAAAGAATTATTGAATGAGAGCAGAGTAATGAATGCCTTGGTCAAAGCAATAATATAATTAGTGTAAGAACATGCAAAGTATATAGAGAGAAAAATAAGGAACACTCACTAAGGAAGACTATAAGAAAACTTAAAAATAACTAAAGCAGTTTATAAATAATTGTAAAACGTAGAAGAAATACACAAAAGTAACAACGTTAGCGCTTAAAACTACTGAAAAAAAGAACCAAACAGATCCTATATGGTTGTTTGCCTAAACTAGCGAAATAATGGAAAGAAAAATAAAGAAATAAAGGCAAAGATTAACATAGCGTTTCCCAAACTTTTAGGTTTCGCGCCACCGTTTTTAAATACAACCCCCGCCCCCTTTCTAGCAAGACGGAATCACGAACTTTCCTGAGCGCTGTAGCAACGTCCAGAAATGGGGACAATGGGGACACAACGTATAAAACCACGATGAATGTTCAGTTAAGTTAGTTTAATAGTAAGCGTAACAGCGAGTAGACGCGTAATATTTCATTTGTATTCTACTGCACGTAAGTGATTTACAGATTGTACAAATATTTGTCAAGTATGGAAATATATTTATTCGGGTCTAAACGTAATTTTGAGCGTGCAAGTTCGTCTGAGACTGCAGATAAGGAAGCAGAAACGGTCTCAACATCGAACGTGGACGTTATGCAGTTCAAAACAGGCGTATTTAAGTCACTAGTTTGTTTAAATAAACTGTTAGTAAGTTTTATGTAGTTTTTATATTCCTAAGTACGTTATATATGCAATACTTTGTAAGAAATCATATGCTAAACATTAAACATTAAATTCAGATGTATTTTTGTATTAGCTTGAAGGCTTTTGAAGGAAGATTAAAAGAACATTTAGTAAATGTCTACGATTCACCTTAAGGGAAAACTAATAAACCCTATAAAAATCAGCATAAAACTAGAGAAGGCTGCAGAAAGGAAAAGGAAAATCTGAACAGCCAAAGACATCTCAAAACAAGCAAAATTTAGTAGGAAAACAAAAACTATATACAATGCCGGATCGTGGTAAATGATAATCTTAACACCAGGAAAATATAAACACGTTATAAACCAGTGTATAAAATTGTATGTAGTATATTTTGGTTGGACAAAATCATGAATCAAATACTGTGAAAAATCTATGGAGCAGAGAAAATAAAAACAAATAATTGAAAAGTCCTTGAATTCAATATAGCAGGCAAATCGACAATTTTAAAACCAAGGAATACTTGAAAACGAAACGCAAACAAAGAGTTGTGCTGTCACAATCCAAAAATCTGAAAAATTCAATCACAAATGTTGCAGAGGTCTTATGAAGGGCATTGAAGACATAGAAGACAATACTTAGAAGGCGTTACGCTAGTGACCTTGTCGCATATTCAACTAAAATAGAAATTTTGTCCCGAAGAAATCTTAATTAGAAACCAAGTTGATGTTTAACGGTGCGTGATATTGAAAAAAAGTTAGAGAAGTAAATAATAATTGTAAGAATTGAAGATTGTATTCACAATGCACGACAAATCACACGCCGGAAGTCAATAGTTTAAAATCAATAATGACGTTTTATATTGTACAGTACGTAAAATTAAATAAGCAAAGCAGAAAACTGGAATGCTTTAAATGTTCGATGAGTAGAGAAGCTATCGAAAATGGTCCGAATCATAGAATGTAGTCTTGAAGGAAAATTAATCAAGTAACATTTCTGATAAAATACTCGTACATGATATGTTGAAATACAGGATTCTAAACAATGAAAAATGTATACTCGATGAAGGAGTTATACACTCCACCCAAAAAAGTGAATGTATATACACGAATCGATTAAATAGAATTTTAAATTATATAGAACAGCAATTCTGAAACTTTTTTAAGAATATTTACTTTTTACTTTAGTTATTTTATACTCTAGTAAAGATAAAAATCACTTTACCAATAGTATTTCTTCGTATCTGCAAGACGGAGCACCCTCACATTATGCTATTGATGTACCTTGAAACCTTGGAGTTTATTCAATTAGATAAAGTGGTCAACTAGAATGAAAATTGATCTTCCCAAAAATCTAGAATGCTAAACTTATTTGATTATTTTTTGTGTGGAATATTGAATAATTTGGATGAGCCGAAGGAATGTAAATGACATGAAATAAATAAATTAAAGATACTTTAATTTAATTCAATACTTGAGCACTGTCGAGTTGTAAATGGTTATAAAATTTAATATTCTTCTGACAATTTCATTGTCATCTTAAATTTATTTTACTTAAATGACAATTATTGTTCCTTAATTCAGCTAAGTATTTTACAAAGAAAGTAGGTAAAGTTTCATAAAATTCAGCACGCAATCTCTGATAACCGCGACTCAAGCAGAGATAACGTCTTAAAAAACCTAATAGCTTTTACGGATGAATTATATTACATTATACATATTTTTAAACCATTGTATTTTCAGAGTTACGGCAGTTGTCTCATACTACAACCACAACGTATAAATCTTTTCAGATTTTTTCTTCACAACCCTTCTAAATCCACAAGCAAAAATAAAATACAGAGCAGTGATTTAGTAATCTGTACACCGGATCAATTGTTTTCAATAATGTACATATTATAACAGAATCGTTCCCGAGCTGTAGCGCTTCTAATTGGGATTTTATAAATATAATTATAATAATATCACAGCAGATGAAATAGAATTTAACATTTACATACTATTGCTATTGATACGACTGATTGTTACATACATCTCAAGTTGTTTCGTTTTGATTAAATGCATACATTCAGGATATAATCAAGAGTAAAAGTGGAAGAAATATCTTGCAGGAACGCAACTGATTCAGCACTTAAAAAACGAAACACAACAAACTTAAGACGTACACGTAGGTGTTGTGTGCAACGAATGGGTGTTGACCGTGCTTTTACCTTCCGCCGCTCACTATCCATCGTCGGGCGGGTATATAAAGAGTACAGATTTCAGTAACAAATCGTTTTTTGTTCAATGTGGTTTAATGTCTGTTGTTTTAAATTATTTGCGAAACAATAAACTACTATTTTTCCTTTATTATTTGGTGAACTGAGTTCCGTTTCTAAATCTTTCGCAGGAACGGATATCCGGAGAATTCCGGCTTACTTTCACCCCTGATTATAATGGATTCTTTATAACTTCCTCTGTATCAAAATGGACTAAAATATACATAAGCATCCATTAAAATATAAATAGTTGATTGATATTACACTAGTAGGTCCTGCAAATGCAACGAAACGTAATATTTGATAACCCATTTCGCTTGCTTTATTATCATTGCAATGCCACTTCGATTAAAAACCTTACATTTTAGCGCATATGTCGTCAGTAGGGATGTATATCAAAAAACAATGAGTGTTTGTGAAACATTTGCCTTAACGTATATACATTTTTGATCAATCAGCATACGATATTTGAATTAAGACAACCATATAGAATTTGATAGCTTTGTAGCAATCAAAAATTCAACATATTCATGCCTTAGATCCTCTACAAGACGGAATAATATTCAGTGATTGAAAGTAAAGCTTTTCTGGCATATTCTGCTTTTGTTTGTATGCGGGAATTCTGCTCTACTTCTACTTAGGATGCAAACCCCCCAGGCACCGGAAAGCAAACGTCTCGAACTGTTGTTTGTTTTGCATCTTCCACCTTGAATGCCTAATATCTACCATTCTAGATTCAAATCACAGTACATAAAACGACCTGAACTCGAATACCAAAGTCAAATATAGAACGTAAAAGTTTTTTCCGCAGGTGTATGTGTACTGGGGACATGAAAACGCCGTCAGTATTTAATTTTTGGCTTAACCCAACATTTACGAATTATTTCGGTGTTGTTGTGTAATGAAAAGCTTCTGGGGAAATAAAATACCAAAAATACAAATTCGAGATTTTACTACGGAGGGTTATATCAAAATATTTATAACAATGCACGGAATTTTGTAACTGGCGATGACCAGCCCAGAAAGCGCCTATTATCGACTCCCATTTTTGAGTATACATTTTTTAGATTTTTTTCTAGACAATTAAATACCAAAATTTTTGCAGAAATGTATAATATGCAAATTTAAATTACCGTTTTCTAACATATTTACTCTGAAAAATTACAATGAAAAACTAATTAAAATATTAATACAAATACTCGGATATACTATTTTCTTTATTGAATTACTCGTACTTATACAAAATTTTGAATTCTAAGAAACAAGAATAATATTTAATAAAGCTGCTGATAAAAAGCTTGAAAGACTGACTCGCTGACATACATATTAACTGTTATCGTCTGTTATACGCAATTATACTGTTAAATAGACAATTTGATGCTAGTGATAAAAGTCGAAGAAGCTTAGTCAATGACAAAGTTTTCACGACTTTAACATTTAATATAGCGATAAATTGTACACCTCCACTTTATAAGTTAGCATTGTCAACACATTGCACAATATCGGAAAGTTATGGCCATTTGTTTGCCCGTTTGCGCAAAACTGTAACGATATAACGTAAAGGAAATGGCAATTCCTTGCAATTTAAAAAGTAGTGCAATTCAACAAAACAAGGTGTTATTTAATTCAATTGTGTAGCTAGAACAATTTTATAAACAGTTACTAAACATTATTGTAGCCTCACTTAAAAAACGAAATTCTAGATTGCACGTAACATAAATACTGAAAATGACTAATTTAGCAGTGTTAGCAGATTAAGTATAGAAAATACACAAATAGCCAGTATAACACGTTAGCTACCATATGAGTCACCGGTGACCTACAATTTTACTATCCTCATGAACCTTATAGGTCACCGGTGACGCACAATCTTACTATCCCAAGAAACCTTATAGGTCACCGGTGACCTACGTGCTTTAATTATTTGCCACTTGCCGTTGGGCAGACTCGTAATTTTTTCTCTGCAAAAAAAAAAGACTTACAGGTATTCGAACTGTACAGGCATATTATAACTTTTAAGTGAAAAGTGTATGGCTTAAAAAATAATATTAAAATAATCTTCTATGTTTAGTTTTGAGGTAGGACACACACATCGGGAAATTAATGCTGATGGCTTATAGTACATTTGAAGCACTATCAGAAACCCTCAACGCCTTTTATTCACCAAACCTTCGCTCAAATCGTCGCATCTGTATTACAATCATTTCGATAATTGGTAAAATAATTATTTATTCATTCATTATCGTTTCCTCGGTAATTCTGCTTACCGAGGTGGTATGAGGCTAGCGGATACGTGCTATTGCACAACAGGGCCCGACTCTGTGAATTACCGTTGTGTCGGTGCGTAACCGTGTTTGCCTTGCTGGTGGATGGTATAGGTGTGTCTATGTGGAGCCTTATTACTCCTCTAGTGCGCCCGTAAGATGAGGATTTTTATTCCCAATGGCAAATGAAACCCAACACCCAGTATTGATCACACCGGAAATTAGAAAAATGTATGGTCTCGATTGTGTTTATAACAGGGAAGCTTTTGAACTACTCAAGTTTGCTCTACAAAGACGATCAGAACAATAAACCATTTTCCTAGTTCTTTTCTTCATTTTATAATTTTGTTACAATATCGTCCTTGCTATTAGTTTAACATATATTTTTTTTTCACATACTATATATACATATATTTGGAGATTCATTGTGTACATAATATAACAATTATACTGATGCCCGCTGCATTGCAAATCCTAATCTACAAGCCTCGCTATTGTGTACCATTATCGCCTATCGTTTCATGACTTACGAGGTTGCCTTTTCTTGTTTTTTCGGATGGCTTCCATGTAAACAGACGTTTCGGCCATCTGGCATTCTCCATGTGTAGATGTCCGAACCATTTTAAACTTCTCTTTCCTATTGTCTGAATATCCGCTTTTCTCGCTGATACGATATTTCGAATTGCCTCTTTGCGAGCTGTTTATAACATTGACATCTATATGTCATTTATGGGAAGTTTAGGTATTTCAACTCCACAATTGGGAAAGCACTTCGAAACACCTCCTACGTAGTAAAATAGAAATCTATTGCTGTAACTCGCAATACAAATTCTTCATTTTTTAGTAACACAATACAATAATCGCTTGATAAGCAAATGCAGATCGCTTTCCTTCTTTCTATTGGTCAAAATCTATGTTATTATACTTCCAATGTTATTTGAAACATCGTTTTCCAGTAAGAAATATGAATGTAAGACATCGATTTTTCCTGGCAATTAATGTGTTTGGACCATTAAAATTTCTTTTCGTGCTTATCTTGATGTAATCATTATCTTATATTAACAGATTTCTTTAGAAATTGCGTTGAACGCTTAAAATAACTTCTTTTATGTTCATTTTGTCATTAGTTTTGAATATGGGTTCGCTTAATTTTAGAACCTCAAAAAATTACATGAATGCTTTCTTCATGTTTCTTGTTTGATAACCGAAACAAGAGTATTACATTTTCATTCAAGTAAACATGTATTTAAAATATACACATTTTTGTCCCATATAAACTTATACATGACGCAACCATGAATTCTTCGATAAAGGCCTCTTGATTAAAGGGTATAAAAACTAAGTTTCGCCAATTATTTGCTTTAAGAGCAACACGGCTTACTGCTGTAACATTTTGGGCTACGGCCTAGGGTCACTGAATTCCATAACACTCTATATAAAGCTTAATTCAACAGAATTTTCGAGCGTATAAGCGGTCCGACCCTTAAACCTCTTTCGATAATACTATTAAACCCAAGAACCTCGATGCTAAACAAACTTCCCTAACTTGTCCGAAACTGGTGCAAAAAATTGTTTTAGATTATATAAGACATAGCTATAAGGTGACGAAGAGTAAATATAACACATTCTCCTCTTGGAAAATATTATTATTAATATTATGCTGCCGCCTGGTATGCTAGTTTCTGTATTATTTAAACTGCATATATTTTGGCTTAGATTTTAGGAAAAATAGCACACAATGGTATAGTCAAGAATCAGTTCTAAAACCTGAGGAAATTTGATGTATATTTTCCTGTTCACTAAAGGTATTAATGTGATACATTCTTATTATTTTTAAGTTCCAACGTTGTAACGTTTCAAATTATCTAATCAATAATTCGCAGATGTGTCTATAAAATATCTTAGTAATTATAAATAATTAAATATATCGTCTTTTCTTCGTATACTGCTGACAAGAATAACAAATACATTTTCCAAAACATAAAACCAGATTGCAGAATGTACGCATTCTGTGAAAAATGTCGGTTACGACTTGCATTTATTTTAGTTGTCTCCACAATATTTAATGTGTGCCACTGAATGGCCAACATCTGTATAAGTACCAGATCTAATTATGACTGCACTCGTGCTACAATTATATACTCAACACAATTTAAACAACAATTATAATAATAAAATCATCTCTTCTCGCTTAGACCGCGTCGTCGTAGGATTGATTGATGCTGACGTTTTGCTATCTTTGCAGATAGCGTTATGAAAGCGTAATGAGTGCTGGACCGGCGGATCCGGTATTTATAGATTTTACTTTGTCATGGTTGACTAGCAGTTCGTGTGCTGAGTTTCTATTGGTTGGTCCTGATTAGCTGGTTATGTCCATGTTTGTCTGCGATGATGCATGTGCTTCTGCTGTGATTGTGTGTTGTTTTAGTGCCCCTTTCAAGGGTTATTTGGTAGCGGAATCCTGAAACTTCACATTTACTATTATATTTTTCGATTTCGTAATTAGGATGCTCAGAATTCGTTAGGCCATTGGGTCTATAGGCAGAAGAAGTAAATTCAGTTCCTATATGATGTTATATTCTACTGAAAGTATTTATAGCTACATTGAATAGGTTGATGATCCATGTTTGATCGCAGATAACATTTTTAAACGATAGTAAACCGAATGATGGTTGATATAACGCCATAGTTACTGACCTCAATAAAAATGTTGGTTAATACTGGTATATCAGCCAACAAGACGATTCTTGTGGATGTTTTTAGATATTTCGTTTAAATCCGATTTCGTTAAATGTTTTTCAAACGTTTATATTGCTAGTGTATTTTAAATCAGCAACAATTTTCTTTTAATATCCGCTGAGAAAATCAAAATCGGATCAAACTTTGTTTAATTTTTCGTGCCATCAACATATTCAAACTTTATAACATCTAATGCGTTTTTTATTTAAATGTGAAAATTTTTCTTGGCTTTTAACTTTGATCTACTATCAGCTGATGTATGCACTATATGATTCATGCCTGTCAGGCTAGTAACTAGAAGGACGTAGCTTATTAAATTTACTTACATTAGAGGGAAAACATAATAAAATTACAGTTAAAAAATGTTGGTATCAGTTATGTCATTGAAGATTTTTAATATATTTTTCCCTAAGTATGTTGTCTACGAAACGATACGATTTTCTATCGAATATAAAAGAATGTCATTTATACAATATACAAAAAATAAAACAGGGCCTGAAATACCACCTTAAGGTACACCACATAAAAGATTTTTATGTTTGACTGTAAGGCCTTATGACACGGGACAGAATTTTGTACAAACAAAAGTGTTTTGACAAAATCCTGTGTCGTTTCATACCCCAAATTTTTTTTCAATACTTTGTACAAAATTCTGTAGATTCGTGTTCTAAAACCTACAGAAGTTTGTTCAAAGTCTGGGTCGCATCGATGCGCAAACGAGCAATTTTTAGTGTTTATCAACGGTCACAGAGGGCAGGGAAGAATATGTTTACCACGTGTTTATCACGCCTGTCTACACTCCGCGCACTTTCTCTTGCCTCGCTCGCGTTCTTTATTGCTGCTTTGTTTGCTTTGTCGTGTGTACATGTAATATTAAATAAAAGCGCTACGAACTTATGGGCGCACCTAATATTATTAAATCTTGATAGAATTCTACATTATCGACAGTCATATGATTACTTTGACAGTTTACTCACAGATGTCCACGTAATATGCATCTATTTGCGCATGCTCACAGACAGAATTTTGTACAAAATTCTATACATTCATATTCTAACACCTACAGAAGTTTGTTCAAATTCGACCTCGCACCGATGCGCAAACGAGCAATATTTAGTGTTTATCAACGATCACAGAGGGCAGGGAAGAATATGTTTAACACATGTTTACCCCGCCTGCCGACACTCCGCTCGCTTTCTCTTACCTCGCTCATGTTCTTTATTACTGTAGCTTGTTAGTTTCGTCGTACGTACATGTAAAATTAAATAAAAGCGCTACGAATTTATGCGTCAACCTAATATTATGAAATCTTGATAGAATTCTACATTATCGCCAGTTACATGATTACTTTGACAGTTTACTCACAGATGTCCACGTTATATGCACCTATTTGCGCATGCCCACAAACTGAATTTTGTTCAAAATTTTGTACAAAATTCTGTAGGTTCATATTCTAAAACCTACAGAAGTTTGTTCAAAGTCGACGTCACATCGATGCACAAACGAGCAATTTTTATTTATTTGTTTATTTTGTACAAAATTCTGTTTCGAATCATAGTGTTTGCAAAATTTTGAACAAAAATTTGTGCCTTGTCATACAGGCCTAAATTATATTTATTTTTATTTGTTCTCTTTTGATTTATTCAGTGTTACTTAAATAGAGTCGAAATCATCTGAGAAAAGTATTTTTAGGCTTATTTCACAATATTATAAAAGTTAATTTCCCTTTATAAACTGCGTCTTTGCACGACTATTTATGGCTATTAAGTGTACATTTTTTGTTAGCTTAGAATGTTGACTATATGATTATATAACTGAAACGCTTATGTCCATAGAGCATTTCCCTAAATTAAAATTTCATGAAAATTTTCAATCATACGAAATATATGTTTCTGATATCTAATTCATTCACATACATCAACCTGAATATAACTACCCTTATATTTTCGCCTTTGATCTTTGTAAGCTATCGAGCTTTTCCACATTAGCTTATCAACGTTATTATTTTAATACATCGTAATTCCAATACACCCAAACGGTCTGAAGTGGAAAATTATTTCGCAAGGTTTTCCAAGAATAGTTACCACTCCATGCTAGTAACTTGCTTTCGTTATTTGAAGTACAATAAACATAAAGCGCCTTAGCACTCAGACCAAAAGAAACGTAAATACCAACTGGAATTAAACGGAAAACAATTTTGTTAATGTAAATTGCCTTCCAGCACGACAGAAAACTCGTTACTTAGCATACTAACGTGGAAATCTGCTAGTCAAAGTAGTGCTTGGGGCAAGTCTGATTAACTACCACGAGAAATTTATTTTACGTTCCCGTCGACTAAATAAATAGTATTCCTGAACTCTTCAGTAATTTTCGTTTTGAATACACTCAACGAGGAGAGTTTTAATGGAAACTTACTTACATACGAGTGGCCGGGAAATTTCACGCGCGATTTCCTCCATAATTGTCCTCATGCATACAAAAAGCTTATACTTGTGCCAAATCACGAAAGCAACAAAAGTCGGGACCGTATAACCCGCGAAAACAAGTAGTCGTGGCTCCCCATAAAATCTAAATAAAACGAATTGCTCAGGACTGTTGAATGTGGAGCAAATAGTTTTATTAAAAGCACTTCCTCGTGAAATTCGTCCTAAATGCCGATTTGTTTACATAATACTCCTTCACCTTACCTAATAAAATACGCTTTGTGATGGCCCACTCGAAATTAAATTCCTGGAGATTTTAAAATGTTTGTTATTGCTGAAACTGAGTTGTGGCATTTTTAACCGATTTAAAGCTACGGCAACGTTTCAACAAACACCGACGGTTAAATTTAAATTAAAATTTAAAGCGGACAGGACGAAATAGCGCCAAGTTTTAAAAATTCGAAGGTTGTTATCGAGTTTTGTAAATCGCGAACTTTTCCCATTAAAGGATTATACTCACGGCGTCGGTGCAATAAACTCTTATCTGAAAGCTTTATGAAAGTTACGGAAAATAAACTTTATTCGGTCATATGTCGGTTTTTAGATATTAGAATCACGCACGAGTAACGAGGAAAATAAAATGTCCCGATGCCGTATATTTTTCTCCGGGTTCAAATTAAATTCGTCCCCTACCTACAGACACATTACTCACTGGAGCCAGATACTGGACGCATCGAATTAAATTTTCAAGATGACAGAGAGCTAACAAATATGAATAATATAGAATTCGGCGTTTCGAAAACGTATGTCGAATAGGTGAGTTCGTTGCCACTGACCTAATTCAAGTTCATTCAGCCGTAGATGTATGTGTTTAATATAGAGTTCGCTTATTTTGGGCACTTTTAATTCTATTAATAATACCTTTCGTTTTGGTGGGAGATTCGAAGAGATTAAGGTTTCTAATAATACACCCTCGTAATTACGAGAAGCGGTTTTGCCGATTTAAAAATATCCACAGCGAGACGTCAGCAAACTCTACGTGGCGAACTAACTGGAAGGAATGACATCCTAAAAACATATGTATGTCATCGTTTTCGTTGAAATCGCACTTCGAGTGACATTCTCAAAATTTTACAAATAAAAGATTCCACGGAAATGTGACTATCAAAAGTCGGGTAAACATAATAAAGCAATTTAATTTTTAAAAGTAAACTTCATGCATATACATGTCTGTCGTGTCCATATTAACGGATGAGCATGCATTTGGGTCGGACAGAAAAGACCTATTTTCATCGTGCTGGCATGCGCCATTTCTTCCTAGCACGTGAATGTACATCAGCTGACGTGCTTCGTTTATACCGTGGTGTTAAAACGTCGTGAACTTACTGTATAAACTTCTTAGCAGATTACAAAAACTGCATTCTAATTTATCTAAGGTTGCAGCGCTTCTGCATTTCATTTATGGAATTCCAGCGTAAACTAACAGCGGATGCGTCAAAACTCACTAGCAGCGACAGGCATGTGAAATGTAGCAGATAAAAAAAACACAGACTTCCTGATCTGTCAATTAATATTGGGCAGTAGTACTCATCGGGGGTCCTCCAGCCCGCTACGCCTAGATTGGAATTCGAACAGGGTACGGAAGTTCATCTAACGGCTAGCTGCTGTGCCCGCAGCCAATCGTAATCAGATTAATTACTAAAATTATGCATATTTTCTGGTGCATCAACTATCTAGAGAGAGCTATGCGACTGGACTATGACCAGCGACACACTCTGTTATTCACAAGGGTCGCGAAGGAGGAGAGCAACCCTCAGCCATCACATACGACGAGGAGAGTTAAATCTTAGATGGTTCACATAGAAATCAGCCGATGCCATCCTGGCATTGATGTAACATTAATAATAATAATTTGACGGAGGCGCTTTTACGAAACCACCTCTACCAGCTGACTAGCTCCCGACCGCTTGCTAAATACATATTGATCAACTATGTCACACACATTGTCTACTTAGAAAAGTAGTTATTCAATACGCTACTGTTTCCAACAACTACTTACATATAATAACAATTAGATAATACAAAGCCATTTCGGAAAACACATATAACACTTCATGGAATATAAACTATAACATCGCCAGCGACGCAACTGCTTATAATAGCTGAGCTTGCCATTGCAGCCTATATTCATATATACACATAAATGTTATCACTACTATCGCACTAAAAAACTAAATTGTCGGAAATTGGTTTGAAATCATTTTTCATCATAGTGGTGACCCTTGCAGTAACTAAATGACCGCCATAGTAAAATGTAATCAACCTTCAGTTATTCAAGAAGTACGTGGAAATTGCAAAAATGAGGATAAAGTACGTAACGAGCGTAATAAGCGCCCAAAAAAAATTCTATTTGTGATGATGTTACTTTACAAAAATGAAGCCTAGTAGATGGAAGTCTTGATTCCATCCAATTACCAAATTATGGTCCAAAACATAGTTAAAAAGTGGGTACTTCTACTGTTAGGGAAAGACTATTTAGTTTGAGATGTAAAGGACGTAGAGTACAAAAATGCAGCCACTGCTTTCCGAATAGCAAAACAGCCATTGGTATTGACCAAAATACATCAGAACTGGGATAAATAGGGTTATTTAGTGATGCGTCAATAATGTTGCTAACAATACGATATAAATCGTGAACAACTATTTCATCCCAATACTCGCCATCGACCTCTTTTCCATCACGTGCGTCTCCTCAGCGCTAAGGTAGAAATACCGAAGACCTACAGTTTAACGTCGAATCTAAACGACAGAAATTCCAGAGAAGGTTTTTTAGCATTAATATCCCACTGTTGCAACCCAGATTAGAAAATTATGTATCGTGGGTTGCAGTACAAGATTTGTATATGCTGCGTAGTAATGATGGGTAATGGAACGCAAACCATAATCAACGATTTATTCAGAAGGCGAGCGCCCTACAAACCTAGCTACCACGACACTTATATGAATAGCACCGCATAGGATTAATACCGGATATGAATAGCGCCCAGGAAAAATAACATTAAATAAAAATAGCGCCGAGTTAAAATAATGCCGAGTAAAATAGGGTTGGGTAAAACTGTAGTCTTCGCAAATAACGCATCAACAGTGACGTCGTGTAGAAGGAGCACCCTCAAAAATAGCGCCGGGTTAAATTACTTCTGTCGAAAATAGCGCCGGGTAAAAATAGCGCCGGGTAAAAATAGCGCCGGCAAAAATAGAATGTGCACAGAGAATAATACATATAAGTTATGATTTTCACTTGACTCCATAAGAAACTTGGTTTTCCTTATAAAACAGGTCTACATTAACAATGCAGTGTCTGTATTTTCAAGTAAAACGATTATCTTTCTCTGACGCTATTTTTTCCGGCGCTATTTTGTTGGTGACATTTTTTACTCGGCGGCGACAATTTCACATGGTGTTATTTTTACACGGGACTATTCTTACCCGGCGTTATTCCTACTGGGCACTAGTTTGATGGCGCTACTTTTAACGGTGACATTTCACCCTGCCGCGTTTTGAAAACGACAATTTTACCCGGCGCTAATTTTACCCGGCACTACTTTTACCCGGCGCTATTCTTACCAGACGCTATTTTTACCGATGCTATTTTCAACGGCAACAATTTCACCTGCTGCTATTTATACCCGACGCTATTCTTACCCGGCACTATTGACATTTTTCTCAGTAATTTTTATGTCCCGGTATTCTTACCCGGTACGATCGACATTTTTACCGGGTGCTATTCTTACCAGGCATTATTGATATGTTTCTCGGTACTATTTTTACCCGCCGGTATACTTACCCGGCACTATTGACATTTCTGCTAAGTGCTATTTTAACCAGGCGTCATTCTTACCCAGGACTATTGACATTTTTCTCAGTCTTATTCTTGCCCGGCACTATTGACATTTTGTCTGAGTACTATTTTCACCACGCACTATTTTTACCCGTCGCAATTCCTACTCGGCGCTAATTTTGACCAAGTCGCTTTCGACGGTGACATTTTACCTCGGGACAAATTTTGACGGCGATCATTTTACCCGACGTTATTTTCATTTGACGCAATTTTTAGCCGGCGCTATTCTTACCTGGCACTATTGACATTTTTCTCAGTAATTTTTACCCACCGCTATTTTTACCAGGCACGGTCGACATTTTACCAGGCGCTATTCTTGCCCGTCGCTATTCCTACTCGGCGCTAATTTTGACCGAACCACTTTCGACGGTGACATTTTACCCCGGGACTGGTTTTGACGGCGATCATTTTATCCGACTTTATTTTTATTTGACGCAATTTTTAGCTGGCGCTATTCTTACCTGGCACTATTGACATTTTTCTCAGTAATTTTTACCCGCCGCTATTTTTATCAGGCCCTATTCTTACAGGCATTATTGACATGTTTCTCAGTACTATTTTTACCCGCCGCTATTCTTACCCGGCACTATTGTCATTCTTGTTCAGTGATATTTTAACCGGGTGCTATTCTTATCCAGCACTAATGACATTTTTCTCAATACTATTTTTACCCGGCACTATTGACTTTTCGTCTCAGTACTATTTTTTTACCCGCCGCTGTTATTACTTGGCACGATTGACATTTTTACTCAGTGTTATGTTAACCGGGCGCTATTCTTACCCAGCACTATTGACATTTTTACTCAGTGCTATTTTAACCAGGCGCCATTCTTACCCAGTGCAATTTTTAGCCGGCGCTATTTGTCCCGGCATTATTAATACCCACCACTATTATATTTTCGACATCGACGATTGTAAATACTTAATTTCTACAGTTCGCTATTAAACTCAAGTGCCAAAGTTATCAATACACAATCACTTTCCCGTAAACTTATTTGTTAACGCTTTCAAACACCATGGAAATAATAGTTTGGTATAAAGAGACAAGGAGAAGGGAATGAAAACTCGTAAGTAGAATGCTACACAATATGTAGTCAAACTACTTTAAATTGTTACCAATAAAATTAAAATACCTCATACAACATGAAAACATGTTTACTAAATTTGGCAATAAATGAAATTTTAATAAATAATTATATGCGGATATTTGTATATTAAATT
>JABXWE010039788.1:0-14534 GCA_014611495.1 Limonius californicus
CTTTAAACTCTAAATCTTTATTTTATAGCTCGCCCTTAAGGTAACAACGTCAACTTTGGCACAAGATTTCGCTTTAAATTCAAGATTTCCACTATTTTCGATAGTCAGTCCTATTATGTTGAGTAATCTCCAATTGTAGATCTCGATTTCGGGGTATACATTTTAGACTTTTCGGCTACACTCAATGTTTCGGCCTTAAGCCCTTGACCTGCAATTAATGATTTTTTCTTTAAACTTGAGATTTTAAATTGAAACCCGAAATTTTCATTTTAAAGATAGCATTTAAAGAGAAATCCCAACTTCGACACGAAATTTACTTGTATTTCAATAATCAGACTTATTTAGAAAATCACCCAATATTGTTTATAAATCTCAAACTCGAGAATGTGATTTCTAGAATTGAATTTTACTGAAAACCGGGTGTTCAAGCTGAATTCGATTTCAAGTCTTTACTTAACCTGAATTGGAGATTTTAAACTTAAAATTGAAATACTAATTTTAAGCTATTTTCAGTGTTGTTTCTAGTGTTAAATCTGTTTTAGAATAACAATTTGTATGGAATTTTTAGAGTGACAATCTGGAAGGTATTTCTAGTGTGAAATCCGCAAGCTATGTTTAGTGTGAAAATCTGTATGATAATTCCTGAATGAAAGCTATGCGCTACTTTTTGGTGTGAATATTTGTATAGTATTTTTAAGGTGGCAATCTGGAATGTATTTCTTTCTTCTTATTATGGGAAGTCTGTAAGCTATTTTCAATCTGAAAATCTGTATG
Organism: Limonius californicus; assembly: GCA_014611495.1. NCBI lineage: Eukaryota > Metazoa > Arthropoda > Insecta > Coleoptera > Elateridae > Limonius > Limonius californicus. The sequence goes on from JABXWE010039788.1 coordinate 775, forward strand.
TTATTTCCAGTGTTAAATCTATAAGCCATTTTTACTGTGAAAATCTGTATCGTACTTTTAGAGTGAAAATCTGAAAGGTATTTCTTCTGCGAAATCTGTAAGCTATTTTCAATGTGAAAATCTGTGTTATTTAAAGTCATAAATTTACAAGCCATGTTTACAGTGAAAGTCAGTATGGCATTTTTAGAGTGAAAATCTGGAAGGTATTTCTAGTGTTAAATCTATAAGCTATTTTAGTGTAAAAATCTGGAACGTATTTGTAGTGTACAACTTGTAAGCAATTTACAGTGTACAAAGCTTTATGGAATTTCTAGTGCTAAATGTATTTACTGTTTTTAGTGTGAAAATATGTATGATATTTTTAGAGTGAACATCTGGAAGGTATTTCTAGTGTGAAATCTATAAGCTATATTATGTGTGATAATATGTATTGTATTTCTAAAGTGACAATTTGGAAGATATTTCTATTGTGAAATCTATAAGCTATTTTTAGTGTCAAAATCTGTATTATTTCTAGTCTTAAATCTCTATTTTTAGAATAAAACTTTGTATGGAATTTTTAGTGTGAAAATCTGGAAGGTATTTCTAGTATAAAACCTGGAAGGTATTTCTACTGTGAAATCTGTAAGTTATGTTTAGTGTGAAAATCTGTATGATAATTCCAGTATTAAATCTATAAGCTATTTTGTGTGTGAACATTTGTATAGTATTTCTAAAGTGACAATCTGGAAGGTATTTCTTGTGTGAAATCTGTAAGCTATTATTTTCAATGTGAAAAGCTGTATGTTATTTGTAGTGTTAAATCTATACGCCATTGTTACTGTGAAAATCTGTATCGTATTTATAAAGTGAAAATCTGAAAGGTATTTCTTGTGTGAAATGTGTAAACAATTTTCAATGTGAAAATCTGTGTGTTATTTAAAGTGATACATCTACAAGCCATTTTTACTGTGAAAATCAGTACGGTATTTTTAGAGTGAAAATCTGGAAGGTATTTCTAGTGTTAAATCTATAAGCTATTTTAGTGTAAAAATCTGGAACGCATTTCTAGTGTACTACTTATAAGCAGCTTTAGTGTGAAAATATGTATGGTGTTTTTAGAGTGAAAATCTGGCAGGTATTTCTAGTGTGAAATCTGTAAGCTATTTTTAGTGTGAAAATCTGTATAGTATTTTTAGAGTGTAAATCTGAAAAGTATTGCTGGTGTGAAAATATGGAAAATATTTTTAACGTGCAAATCTGGAAATTATTTCTGCCGTAAAGCTGTAAGCTATTTTTAGTGTGAAAATCTGTACGAGATTTCCAGTGCATTTCTGATGTAAGCAAATTACAATTACTGTACCATTTCAGCTATTTAGTTTTCAGCTTCTTGGAATTTTTAATTATTATTTGGACGCAAAAGAAAGATTGAGGTATTTTTAGAGTGTAAATCTGAAAAGTACTGCTGGTGTGAAAACGTGGAAAATATTTTTAACGTGCAAACCTGGAAATTATTTCTGGCGTAACGCTGTAAGCTATTTTTAGTGTGAAAATCTGTATAGGATTTCCAGTGCATTTCTGATATAAACAAATTACAGTTACTATACCATTTCAGCAATTTAGTTTTCAGCTTCTTGGAATTTTTAATTATTATTTGGACGCAAAACAGAGATATTGATTTATTAAATTAATTACAAATTCCCCGTTTTTAACATTAATGAGTTCCTGATAACCTCCAGCGTTGACGACACTTGACTTTGTTAATCAAATTCCTCCTTTATCAATCAAGTAAAAATATCCTGTAAATATGCAAATATGTAAGAGATGCTTACATGTTATACATTTTCAGCCGGTTTTTTGGACATATATTCTCTTAGAAAAACAAATGATCCACTCTGCTCTCGTAAATAAAATATCAGCTACTCTGCCTACTACCTTAACTCAAACTCAGAAAGATACGCTGAGTGCGTAGGAGCAAATAATACCCCATTATTATAGAACGATTTAAAGATGACCAGACTGATGGTTGGCTTCGTCTTCCACCTGAAAGCACGGTAGTTATTTCCATCTCTGTCCTCATCGCCCCTTTATAAACCGTACCCACACAGTTTTTGTGAATAAAACCTATGAGAAACAATACCTGAATGTAAAAAGAAACAAGAGGGACTGGGAATTCGGCTGTTAACTCACATCTACCGAAAGAAAAGAATGCCTCAGGAATTAGACTATAATGATGGGAACAATAAAAACGAAACTACTCAAATAATAATAAAAAAGAAAAAAGCAAACAAAAAGAACGCAACGAACTGGATAGCGTAAGTAGTCTGTACAAAGAGGATAACAAAAGACCAATTTATATTAATTCAGGACACTTTCGACCCCGGCGAAGCGATTTTGATTATTATTTCTATTATCCTCCAGCCACATGGACTTATTTTTAGAAGTCTCCGATTCGATCATTGTGATTTTATTAACAGAACTTGATAAGATTCATTTATGAATAGTCAGACGTTAATTACAGATGAATCATTGCAGCACAAATTTTAAATAAGCTGCAGGTGCGCTAATGCTAACTAGAGCATGAATTTAAACACTTCACAAAACGTTTCCAAATTGAAAGTTACGTGTTTGAAAGCGACCTAAAAATCAGATAATAACCCTTGTCTTCGAGATGTAACCAAGGGGATAACCGCGAGGGATCATGAATAAACTATCTATCGGAGAAATTTAGTTGAATAATTAACAGACATGCGAGTATATCCACAAAAAATTACAGGAAACGTGCGGCTATTTAATCAAATACATATAGAAACTAAACAAAAGTGGGAGGAAAATTACTTATAATATTAGGAAAACAAACAAGTATATAACAATATTGTCCATGAGTACAAAATACTTATTGTTTATTTTCCGAAACAAGTTCTTATCACAGGCTAAGATTAAGCATACGATCAAGATATTATTAATGTACAGCTAAGAAGTACAAACAAAAAGCTACACACTGTATGAAAATAACGGAAAGTAACAAAATTGTAATTCCTCTAATATTCGCCTAGACTTGGACCACGTATAATACCGTAAAATAATTAAGAAATAAATGCTTAAATTGGTGCTTTTATACAGGCAGACACGTTACTAACTACAGCGTGAGTCTGTTAAAACTGCAGTATTAGAAAAATAATTTTCTGACAGAAAGTAATAAGTAGTACACTGTATGTATAGGAACTATCTAAAATATTGTTTGAATATTCCAATGCGTGGAAACAATTTTAAAATAACGCTTATATAAATTATTTTTTAAATAATTAACACTAAGCCTTGGCTATTTTTGGAAGCAGGGAGTAGCGTGGTGGGTAAATGCAAGTACGAGTCAACCAGCATTCAAGTTAAGCAACGATTCGCGCGGTCTCTACTTGGAAAACCTACGCTAACACGCTGCTATCCTGGTGCCACGGAGACCGCCGGTCCCTCTGGGTGCGCCGCGATACTACCATAAACAGGGTTTAAGTGGCCGCAGGATGCAGAATTGACTTCGGGCTTCCCCGCAAACATTTTCCTAAGCAATATGTTTATTGCTTTGAACATTATTCTCTGTAATGTCCCATATTTTAAAAACGTTTACTTTAAAGGTTCTCCTAGAATATCAAAAAACTGTTGTGCATTTCATCTGTCAGTTTATATTAGTTCGATATTACCGTAATATCGAAAATGAAACAAAATTACATCTAACTGAATTCACATACTGGAAGAACAGTATTCAAGTTAAGCTACGATTCGCGCGGTCTCTACTTGGATAGTTGACCGAAAACCTACGTTAACACTCTGCTATTCTGGTGTCTCGGAGAGTACTTAAAACCGTCGGTCCCTTGGGTTAGTGCGCCACGTCACTACTTTAAACAGGATTAAAGTGGTCGCAGGATGCAGAATTCACATCGAATTTCCCCATAAACATTTTTTCATATGCAATTTATTTATTGCGTTGAACATTATTCTCTGTAATGTCCCATATTTTAAAAACGTTTACTTTAAAGGTTCTCTTAAAATAATAAAGAAACTGTTGTGACTTTGATCTGTCACTTTATATTAGTTCGATATTACCGTAATATCGAAAATGAAACAAAATCACATCTACCTGAAATCACATACTGGGAAAGCAGTATTCAAGTTAAGCAACGATTCGAGCGGTCTCTACTTGGATGGTTGACCGAAAACCTACGTAAACACGCTGCTATCCTGGTGCCTCGAAGAGTACCTAAAACCGTCAGTACCCCTGGCTTAGTGCGCCACGTCATTACCTTAAAGAGGGTTAAAGTGGTCGCAGGATGCAGAATTGACTTCGGGCTTCCTCGCAAACATTTTTATACGAAATGGATTTATCACTTTGAATATTATTCTCTGTAATGCCCCATATTTTAAAAGACGTTTACTTTAAGGGTTCTCCTAAAATATTTAAAAAACTGTTGTGATATTGATCTGTCAGTTTATATTAGTTCGGTATTACCGTAATATCTAATATGAAACAAAATAACATCTAGCTGAAATCACATACTGGCAAAATAGTATTCAAGTTAAGCCACGATTCGCGCGGTCTCTACTTGGATAGTTGACCGAAAACCTACGCAAACACGCTGCTATCCGGGTGCCTCGGAGAGTACCTAAAACCGTCAGTCCCCCTGGCTTAGTGCGCCACGTCATTACCTTAAAGAGGGTTAAAGTGGTCGCAGGATGCAGAATTGACTTCGGGCTTCCTCGCAAACATTTTTATACGAAATGTACTTATCGCTTTGAATATTATTCTCTGTAATGTCCCATATTTTAAAAGACGTTTACTTTAATGGTTCTCCTAAAATATTAAAAAAAACTGTTGTGATATTGATCTGTCAGTTTATATTAGTTCGGTATTACCGTAATATCGAAAATGAAACAAAATAACATCTAGCTGAAATCACATACTGGGAAAACAGTTGTTTTCTCATATACTTTTAAATGAAACACTGCGCATTTACAAATGGGTTTGTATGAGCTGTTATCGACTAGAATGTTAATTTGTTTATGTTACGTGAGAAGGAATTGTAAAAATAAACAACCAGCGAACAACTGCTCAGGGAAGACAAACAATTCCACAATTGAAATTTAAGAAAAAGAAGAAGAAAAGAAACACAAACAGCTTTAGACAAGGTTATATGAAGCAATGTCTTTATAACTAAAACATCTCTATAACGAGTTTAAAGTCGTCATAAGGAACATATAATAGAAATGCACACATTCCTAAAGCGAGATTTAAAAATACAGTTGAAGTCTGTTATAGCGAATACCTATTATAACGAACATTCCCTTGTAACGAACAATTTTTTAGAAATATATTGAGATGCCACGAATCCAGTTAGAACAAACATTCGGTGTTAACGAACACCTACAAACAATTATGTGCTAAGAAAGACGCTCATAACAAACATTTTAGGTCTTCTTCAAAATTAACATTTTACAATTACAAAACGACAACATAAACGAAATTAAAATCCCTCAAATTTAGAAATGCAGGGGTATTTAAAGTTGGCAGCAGAATTTTTTGAATCTCAAGAGGAAATCAGCGAAAGTGCTTTTAGAGCGTATGTAGACCAAAGAGTAGAAAATGTAAAACTCAAAACCCTACGCAGAAAAAGGAAAAATACTGATTACCTTGAAAATTCAAAATTGTAGTTAATGCCGTTTGTATATTTTTTCGATATTTTGAATAAATAAATATTTTATCAGGATTAATTATTTAAATTGTAAATAGCGAACTGTGGCTAAAAGGAACAAAAAAATCTTCAAGTTTGTTGTCATAACGGATTTCAATTTCAATTTCCAAAAATCGCAATAGATTCATATCTAAAACTCATAAAAACCTTTAGGATATACAAAAACCAAGTTACATGCTTATAACAATCATGACATGGGAACATGATTAACAGTATCCTGAATTGAATGTATTATTCATACAAAATTGTGAACGATCATGGCAAAATTACTTGAATTTATAAGTAACTCCCAATATTTTCCCATATACTGGAAATAATTTCAAGCAGGTATAATTAATTCCTACAATGAGTAATCAAATTGTGTTAAAAAATGCACACGAGTCATTCTCTAGCCTTGTATTATTAAATATTAATAATACAAATATCTAATTATTTTTCAGTTTAAAGTTAATTTTCCTTCTACAGTTTTGTTTTTATAGTTCCTAGAAACAACAGTACGAGAGAAAGGGCTCTTTGTAAACATGTTTACCTTTCAAATACAAAGGTTTTGAACAAGAAATTTAAATTACGTTTGCAATATGGGATCGTACAGCAGGTAAATTAATCTGTTCATAAGAGAACAATGTGTAATTTCCAGAGAAAAAATCTAATTCAAACACTTCACTGTTCGTACTGTCCTTGAACCTTAAGCATTCATTAAGTATCTACACCGCATCAAGTATGAAATATTAAGAATATAATTAATTACATTTTCTTGTACATACATTCAATATATTTGCGTAGGCAGAACTAATAATCATTCCACAAAACAGACGCCGCCGTGAGTTAGCTTCGGTGTTAACTACGATTGAATGTGCTAGTTGGAAGTTAAAATAATTACAAACCTATTACCGTAATTTGTTCTTATCAGATTAGTTGTCGAAATAATATTATGTGAATGCTTTTTAACTCACGTTCTCATAACAGATGTTTAACAGGCCGCATGTGTTACGAAAACTGTGGTCAGTCTGGGAAACATTTCATTAACGATTACTAATTGATTCAATAATCCGTTAATTGATAATGCTAATCGATCAATACTCACTTAATTAAACTGTCGGATGAATAGGCATGAAACAATGTAGCGAAGGGTCAGGCACATATACTGATTAGTCTATAATAATTATACATAGTAGGATCAAGAAAATCTGAGACAAAGGCTGGACAAGGAAAATAAAATGTTTGCAGTTACTTCTACCACACTACGTAAATAAGCATATGTAATAATCACAACTAGTAAATTTGTTAATTGTTTGCTGCCTTACTTTGTTGACAGTCATACTTATATTTTAATAATAATAATAGACAATTTCAACAGGTATTTATTTTTGCTTGATACGTATTTCGACAAACAAAATGTCATTATCAAAAGCATTTAATGTAGTAAACATTTGTAGCTAGGGTAACAGCACACTGTATGTTGATTTCGGACTTGGCTCAGGTCTTCTATTCAACTCATAAATTTCCCGCTATTGGAAGTTCTGGAATAGAAGATCAGAGCCAAGTCCGAAATCAACATCCAGTGAGCTGTTACCCTAGCTACAAATGTTTACTACATTAAATGGTTTTGATATAATGACATATTGTATGTCGAAATACGTATCAATCAAAAATAAATACCTGTTAAAATTGTCTATTATTATTATTAAAATATACAACTAGTAAACATTGTGACAACCATTTTTGCCAAAGCATACGGGTGTTTTTTGTCAGGTTGTAAAAAATCTGAGTGCACAGCACGAGGGTTATTTTCAAGCAATTCAAACAGAGAGTTTGTGAGTTCGTTTAAAAGATTTGGGCAAAATACAGAATCAGAAATCAATGAAGCAATAGCAGGCATCGTACCGGTGAATATCTTAAATCCATTGGAATTTATAAGATTTCTTGGTGTTAAAATTTAGTGTCAAAAATAAACAATAAATTGTCGGTCGTAATACCATAAGTTGCCAAAGTAATGTCAACTATTTTTCAAATGCACCACGAATGTTTCTTGCTCTTGGATATGAATAGCACGAGTGCACAGCACGAGTACACAGCACGTGTGCACAGCTATTTGCAAACACAAAGGATATGAAGGATAGCACCTTAAAAATAATATCTTCAACTTTGACTAACAAAGGCCTTGGAGAAAATTTTGAAAACATTAGTACAGTCTGTAATTATTTCTGCGTTTCTGTTCTTTTTTCTTGGGAAAAAAACATTTTAATTTACTTTAGCTGGCCCTGAATTGCGAATTTTGGAGTTTGAATGTTCTACTTCTGACAGATGACATATGAACTGAATAGTCATTAAAAGTCACATTTATTGATATAAAACTAGAAATATTAAAAGTAAGCTGGCATTTGATTTGAACAGTTATTCAAGTTTGTCAACTGTCAATTTCGTTTTTTCCAAAATAGGTCCAAAACATGACTATGCCGTATAATAAAAACTAGGATTGCACCGATTAATCGGAGAATAATCGATAATCGATCATATCGGCCGTTTTATCGATTTATCGGTATCGGTTTTTCAGTCGATTAATCTGTTTTGATAATAGGCCATTCCTATTTTATTATTATTATTGCTAGTCACATATGCGGTAGTAAGAAAACCATGGATGACAAAGAAATTTAGAAAATGTATTGAATTCAACATGTAAAAATACATAAGAAACATATACTATTTACATTAAATTTAATTATGTATTGTATATTATGTATATTGTAATTAATTGTAGGTAATTTATTATAATACATTATAAATAATCGGCGATTAATAGGTATAGGCCAATAAGGCAAGGCTGATTAATCAGTCAAAGGTGATTTATGCCATTTTACTGATTAATCGGTATTACATAAGAAACATTAATTATATACATTAAATTTAATTATGTATTGCATGTATGTATATTGTAGTTAATTGTGCGTAATTTATTATAATCCATTATAAATAATCTGCGACCGATTAATAGGTATTGGTCAATAAGATAAGGCCGATTAATCGATTATTGGCCATTTTGTCTATTAATCGGTATTGGCCTTTCGGTTGATTAATCGCTTCTGATAATCGGTGTGTTACTTTTATTATTACTGTTAGACACGTATGCTGTAGCAAGAAAACCATGGATGACAGAGAAATTAGGAAAGGGTACTGGATTCAGTATATAAAGAAACATTAAATTTAATTATATATTGTATTTATGTATCTTCTAATCAATTGTACGTAATTTATTATTACACATTCTATATAATCTGCGGCCGATTAATAGATATAAGCCGATAAGGCAAGATTGATTAATCGAAAATCGGTCATTTTGGCCCGTTTGTCGATTAATCGGTATTGGCCTTTCGGCCGCTTAGTCGCTTTTGATAATCGGTATCTTGGTTTTATTATTATTGCTAAGCACATATGATGTAGCAAGAAAACCATGGATGACAGAGAAATTAGGAAAGCGTATTGGATTCAGCATATAAAGGTACATAAAAAACTTTAATTATTTACATTAAATTTAATTATATATTGCATGTATGTATACTGTAATTAATTGTACGTAATTTATTATAATCCATTATAAATAATCTGCGGCTGATTAATAGGTAGCGCTCAATAAGACAAGGCCAATTAATCGATTATTGGCTATATTGTCGATTCATCGGTAATAGAATTACGGCTGATTAATCGGTTTTGATAATCGACCAGTCTTATTATTATATTATTATTATTATTATTATTTATTATTATTATTTATTATTATTGCTAGGCACGTATGCCGTAGCAAAAAAACATGGATGACAGAGAAATTTGGAAATCGAATTGAATTCAGTATGTACAAATACATATATTTGCATTAAATTTAATTATGTATTGTATGTATATACAGTGTGTTCCTAAATATCATGTACCATATCATGTATGTATCATGGAAGGAGGTAATTCTTTGGCTTACTTCATTCATTCATTCACTAAAAATTCATATGAACATAGGTCCGCAAAAGCTTCGTTACTGATCTACAGGGTGTTGAAATTTCAAGATATTTTAGTTTTTTCTTTATAGCTCCTGCAGTTTTTGAGATATATAGCTCAAATTTGGAATACAGGTTACGCTGCAGGGCTTATATCATTTGGCCATGGTTGTGAGAATCTACAGGAAGATACTTTTTCAGGGGTCATGCCCCTTTTTCTCCCCCTAAACTTTTTTGTGGTGCGCCGCTGGTAGATTCTAAACTACAAAATGAGTTTTCTGTTTTATTTAGGATCTTTTTGTACTCTTGCAGTTTTTTCGTATCAGCGACGGGTATCCAGAAAAAAAATAATAAACGATTTCCTGTAATTCGCTAGACGAAATTAAAATTTGTAAAATGGTCTAGTAGGCTCTGGCTTTATTTCGATAATCTCATGTTTCCATTAATTTTGACAGATTCTAAACAAAACAGAAAACTTATTTTGTATTTTAGAATCTACCAGCGGCGCACCGCAAAAAAGTTCAGGGGGAGAAAAGGGGGCATGACTCCTGAAAAAGTATCTTCCTGTAGATTCTCACAACCATTTGGCCAAATGATGTAAGCCCTGCAGCGTAACCTGTATTCCAAATTTGAGCTATATATCTCAAAAACTGCAGGAGCTATAAAGATAAAACTAAACAAATCTTGAAATTTCAACACCCTGTAGATCAGTAACGAAGCGTTTGCGGACCTATGTTTATATGAATTTTTAGTCATGAAATAAGCCAAAGAATTACCTCCTTCCGTATTTAATGATATTTAGGAACACACTGTATATTATAATTCATTGTAGGTAATTTATTATAATACATTATAAATAATTTGCGGTCGGTAGGTAGGTGTCGCCCGATTAATCAGGATTGATTTTTTAGCAGATTAATCGGTTTTGATAATCGGTCAGTCTTTTTTTTTATTATTAGTTAGAAATTAGGAAATCGTATTGGATTCAGCATGTAGCAATACATAAGATATATATATTATTTTCATTAATTTGTATAATTGTATATAGTTTATTACCATACATTATAAATAGTCAGCGGCCAATTAATAGGTATCGGCTGATAAGGCAAGGCCTATTAATCGCTTATCGGTAATTGGTTAATTTGCTTATGGGTGCAACCATAATACATACCGACATATACAACTAAAATTTGCTATTCTAATACTGATTTCCAATAACTGGTAATATAGTGTGAGAAGTAAACTAAGACATGACTTTTCTAACGATCATCCTTTTATTTCAAATTCTATGAATCGCACCATATAATAACAGTAAGTTAAAGAGTACACAAACTAATTAATACAAATTTAAGCAAGAATTTAAGATTGAATGACGTTATTATATAACGTGTGTTACATTCTTCTTCAAAAAACTAAAAATCGCGCTTGCTAATAATGGAAAGTTGTTATACCGTGATCCTTTTCTTTCACGTGAAAATTAGTTCCTCTACTACTTCAACTCGCGGATATTACATAATCGTTCTAAAAGAATACGCTATAAAAAAAGAACAGTCTTGAATTAATATACGCTGAGAATAAAAGAGCATATTTTATGAATCTTTTATTTGTTAGTCCGCCAAAATTTGCACATGTATTTTTATGACATTTAATAGCCATTCTGTCTAATCTAAGACATGAGAATTTTATAGCAAACGCAACCACGATCAAAGTTTTTTTTTGCTAAACCGTATAGAATGGCATATTGTCGTTTGATATCTGTCAAAATTGTACAATATTTAAATTATATTTCGGCAACAACGGCCCATACCAGTTAATTAAACTGCATTTGTAATATTTACAAATATGAACAAACCAAAGCAAAATTAATCTGCATTGTAACTAGGAAATACGTCCGAATAAAGTTTCGACATACGGATGACTTTCCACGGAAGGTTAGGATCGTTTTGTTCATTCCTGACAGAAGCCAGTGTAAACAAGGGCTTGGACAAAAACAATAATACTACTTCAGCTAATTGCTGTCGTATACTATAATCATTTAGATTTTTATCACGGAAAAGCTATAGAAAACAAAACAATATATTTAGCTATAAATGGGGTATTGTCACGTGACAGAATTACCACAGCTTTTACTAAAGATTATATCACATTTATGATTACAATTTTTGAAAAAATAATTATCGAAAGTACAAAATGCAGCTGATTATTTAAACTTTATCTGCAATATAGACGAACCTGCATAAAACAAAACAATATTTATCAAGAAATACGTGACCGTTAAACTATAAACATGTCTCAATCAAGTTTCGACATGCTGTGTTCACTTTCCACGGCCTTAAAAATGTTAATATCCATACTTCGTTAACTACGGATGTATGGTATAGTAAATATATGCAGCTATATTAAATTTTCAACATTCGCTTAATTTAACTGATTAATGAGTATTTTTCAATTTAAGTCATTAAAGACAATGAATTTGTTATGCAACTACGTTGACCATTGGAAATCGCAGCGACCTTTCACGCTGGTTTCAGAAAAATGCGCTGTAACGAGCGATTGTTTAGAAAATTGTTTCTTATGATCAATGACAAGGAAAAAGTAAATTGCATGTAGAAATTTTATGCCATAGATTATGTAAGATTACTAAAATGTGTTCTAGATAAACAAAAATTGTGATCCAATAATAACGTGCTCTTAATTTTAAAAGTAAGCATATTTAATTGGTTTTGCAATCAGGAATGATCTATGCATTTTACATATTGTGATTATTGGTGAAAAGTTTGCATTTTGCAGATTCTTGTTGTGCTTGTAAAGCGTTCCGAATAGTTTTCATATAAATTCAATCAGAAGAGAAAGAAGAAAATCTAAGGCACCTACGGAAATACTGACCTGACCTGCATCGCTACAAAACTGATGACGATGAGTACCTGAATCACATTGTGACTGGCGCCGAGACTTGAATTTTGTATACCAAACAATGTTGAAATCAAGCAACAAACAATGCAGTGGAAGCATGCCGGCTCCCCCAAATCCAAACAGTTCAAGCAAACGAAAGCTTATGGCTACCGGTTTTTTGGACAAGAATGGTTGGTTGGTTGATTTATTAGAACGAGGTACGACAATTAATGCAGACGTGTATGGTGGGAACTTAAGAAAGTTGAGAAGGGCGATTCAGAACAAAAGGCGAAGATTGCTGATTTCTCGTCGTGCTTTTGCTTGTTAACGCCCGACAGCAGGCGGCGGCTCGCACTGTGCAACTCATTGAGTAGTTCAATTAAGAATATTTTAATCATTCTTCTTCCATCTTAAACAGTTTTTAAGAACACGCGATCGTGTTCCCGACGACGACGACCTCGAAACGACGGTCCAAAATTGGTGTTCGTCACATGCGATATTATAAGTGTTTAAATTCGAATGGTGACTGTATAGAGAGATAGTTTAGGAGTGTATCTACGATTTAAGCATAATATTTTATGAACTTTATATGCTTTACGGTCCCTTACAACCCTTAATTTCCTCCTAGTTACTAATATCGAAGGAAACTTCTTGGCCGGATTAATAATAAAACACAGTTTTGGAGAAGTTATGCGGCCATTTAATAAAATTCTTTCAGTTTTAATAAGTTAGAACATCAGGAAAATTTCCAATATTAAAACATGAGTACGCTTACGTTTCGCTAAACATTTTTAGCTTCTTCAGAGACTGGAATATTACAAAAATGAGATCAATAAATTAACGAGCGTATATAACTTACCAAAAATAGCATTTGAAATTGAACATATTAAAAATTATTAAACCAAAGCATGGTAATTAGTGTCAATAAATAAACCATAACAACAAACTAATATTTGTAATTGTTAAAAGGTTTTCATAAATACAGTCGTAAGACATGTTGAGAGTGTGCGGACTAATAGATAAATTATCCAGAAAAGCCCTAATTCTATAAATTACAGGAGTGATATTGAAAACCTTAGTTCCATTTATCACAATTTAATTAAAGAAAATTATATTCTAAATCTTCTAACTGGCGATTTTATAATTTTCCCCATAATGTTAAAGT
>JABXWE010039794.1:0-19020 GCA_014611495.1 Limonius californicus
GATTATAATATCGTCTATAAAATCGAGATTTCGTATTTTGAATAGGAATTTCATTTTGAATCAATGTCCATATATTCAATCTACAAATCAAGTATGTAACTTAAAATAGAAATTGTACATTTAAGTGGATGGTTAGAGTTCTATGTTTAAACTCAATTAAAACTTTAAACAAGGACTTTAAAGTAGAAATTTAGAATTTCAATGTAGTAATAGCGTTCTATGCCAAGGTATCATTTTGTATTCTCAATTAATATCAAGTTGATCAAGTTTAAAATTGAAATTTCGTGGTGTAAGTCGCGATTTCATGTTTTGTATTAAGATTATGTCAGTTTCTAAGTCACGATTTTATATATTTTGATTTTGGTTACAAGTAGAGATATCGGTGCTTCAAGACAAATATTTCAGTTTAAATTGGGAACTCCCGTTTGATGACTAAATTTTAAATTATCAACTTAAATAATTAACTTAAAATCGAGGTTTTGTATTCCAAATTAGAAACTCCAATCTACGTGGAACTGCTATTTTAAAATTTCCATTACAAATATAAATCTACAATTTTAGAATCAAATGTACATTTACAAATTAAGAGATTAAATTTTAAGTTACAATTTCGTCTTCTGTCTAACAATTTTTCTTTTTCAAATTACAATTAATTCCTGTAAGACTTACTCTCTAGTGTAAGAATTACATTTATATAAATTTAAGGTAAAAGCTTGTACGTTATGAAAAAATTATAATTTAAATGAAGCTGTCAAAGTAAAATCTCAATTCTAAAGTCGATTTTTTGATCTTAAAGACTATTATAAATTTGAGTTCCAAGTGTCGCAATTTATGTCAAAATTTCACATATTTAATTAAATGTTTAAAGTAAATAATGCCTAATCTTCAGTTTAAAAATTAGATTTCGAGTTTAAAGATGGCACTCCCAGTTTAAAGATGCAGCTGTAAGTTTAAGGTCAAATTTGCATTTTAAGCCAAAATAATTTTTACCAAGTGTAAGCTCCTAGGTTTATTATGATATCAAGAGTTTAAAGCAGAGATCTATAATTTGAATAGTGCATAAAGTTGAAGTCTCGCATGTCATTAGAAACTTTTGTATTTGAAGTTTAATGATGGTTAATATCGAGTTTGAAATCGAGATGTTCGGTTTAAAGATGCAATTTTGAGTTTAAAGGGAAAATATAAGTTTGAAGTTAAAAAACCATGCGAAACTTTTATATTTGAAGTACAGATTTAAGTTTAATAATATATAATATCGATTCTGAAGTCGAAATGTTCGGTTTAAAGAAGTGATTTCGAGTTTAATAACAATATGATAAATTTGAGAACCATATCTCCCATTTCATGTTGAAATTTTATACTTTAACACGAGATTTAGTGTTTAATAATGTATCTATGTAATATCAAGCTTGAAGTCGAAATCTGAAATTTAAAGATAACCAGTTTCAAGTTTAAATACATTAGAATGTCTGAAATCAAAAGCTTGTGTGTTATATTTTAAGCTGAGATTTTAAGTTTAATAAATGTAATATTGTCAGCTTAGAGATGTATTTTCGATTTTAAGGACGAAAATATGAGTTTGAGTTTGAAATCGATTTTTCTTCCAAAATTTCACCTTTGAGGTAGAGATTTCAGATATAATAATGTATATAATATCGAGTTTGATGTCGAAATATTTGGCTTATGTAAGCAATTTCGAGTTTAAGAGCAATATTACGAGTTTGAGATTGATATCTCTAATTTCATGCTGAAATTTTATTCTCAAACTCGAGATCTCCTGCTTAATTAAGTATAATATCAAGTTTAAAGATAATATCGAAAATTTAAAGAAAATTTCGAGTTTAAAAACCTAATTTCAAAGTTTTAAATGGCAGGTTCGCGCTTTATGCCAAAATTTTATATTTTAAATCGAGACTTCAAGTTTAATAAAGTATATTCTTGAGTTTCGAAGTCGAAATTATCAGTTTAAAGGTGAAATTTCGAGTTTAAATGTAAAACTATGAATTAGTAGTTGAAATCGTACACCTGATAATGATTAATTGTATATTTTAAGCCGAGATTTAAAGTTTAATAATCTAATCGGAAATTTAATCTCGAGAATTTTCTATTTAAGTAGAATTTTGAT
The DNA here is from genome assembly GCA_014611495.1 of Limonius californicus. Classification (NCBI taxonomy): domain Eukaryota; kingdom Metazoa; phylum Arthropoda; class Insecta; order Coleoptera; family Elateridae; genus Limonius; species Limonius californicus. Next base: position 2,126 of record JABXWE010039794.1, read on the forward strand.
GTTTGAGACAATATAGCGAATTAACAATAGAAATTTCTAAAAAGAAAATGCTAGTAAAGCTCATATAATTTTAAGTTGTGGAATCATAAATCTGTGATGTTTTCACTATCAGACACAAGAGTCCACAATTAGAGATTCATTCCAAAGATGAAATTAATTGGACCTTCGGCCAAGTTTTCATTCATTAATAACCAATAATTAGTCTCCAATTAGACTGTTTTTTTAAATCCGAAAGCATATTTTCTGCCCACAAATCAACACAATCAACACGATAGTGTTCCTAAAAACTTCTCCTTATTTAATGAATGTAGGAAGTAGCGTGGAATTTTTAAACAAATTTCAGAAGTGGGTTAATTCCACGCTAGTATTTGCTTTTTAAATGCGTATTAGTTAAAGAATGATCTCGACTTGCACTTCATAAATTCTTGCTTGTAATACTTAATGCTAGCGAAAGTTGATATCGCCGGCTACAGTTCCACCGTTTTTCCGCCGGTTAAATTGTTATGTAATTTAATTTTTGCCGAACTACAACACGCTTTTGTGGTACAATAATAAAAAGTTTATTAAAGAATATTGCATTATTGTTAATCTCAGATTTTATCTGCTTTCGCTACGTGTACATACATACTGTAATTTGGCCTCGGGTTCGGTTGATTGCCAGACAATGAAACTAATCAGTTCTCGATTTTGATACCAGAAACCAGCAGTGTGATTTATCGATTGGATCTACATGCTCTAAACATGATACAACTCAAATTACTTAATCGTCCCAGGTCGCGTACAAACACATTTTTCAAAAAGTGCATAAATAATTCAGAGGCCAGCATGGAATTCCAGATCAGCGGCTGAAATTTATATTTCAAGAGCAATCGAGGTAATGAGATGTAATGAACCCCAATTAGAATGGTTTATTTACAACTATTGATTTTCACATTCACGGTTTATACACGCACGGCGAATTGGGCCTTTTAAACTGGGAGTTGTTGCATTGGAAAGTTGTTTATTGTAATAGTTTACGAAACCATATTAAATTTGCACGAAGGTGCAATTGTTATTTCTATATAAGATCGAATCTAAATATAGCTTATCATAGATCTGAAAAGAATTTTCTTTTTCCTCCACGTTTAAGAGTAATTTAATTTTAACAAAATATTGTGTACCTTGAATAACTGTTTACAAAATATCTCTGCGCTACAATTATAACGTTAAAACAGAAAGGATTCATTTCACAAGACACAATTTTTAACTCCACCCTGTATAATAAACAGGACCAAAGAGCAATTGCCAATTATTATTTGCAGCAACTAAACGATATGTTCCATACAATCTCGTTAATTCAGTTCACGAAAAGTGACAAAAATACAGTGATTCACGGAAAAGTACGAGCCTACCATTGAAATAGGCAACCCAAAATACATATCACAAGATATTGCGATATTTATATTTTAATTAAAGATATTATGAAACAGAGATTTCTGATGCTTGACAGTTTGCTGGCTTCTGAAGAACACATTCAACTCAAACAAAGTTTGAATAATATGTATTCGAAAAAAACAGCAGGAAAAACAGACATGATTTTAAAAGACAAAATGTATCTAAAATTTCTTCGAAATACACTGTCACTGTGGTATCAGTAAGATGGCGCGTCCGTGCACTGTCATCTAAACTGCCAATCACATCAAACGGACATCTCTGATTCATAATAAGTTGCAGATGCAGTTTGGGTTGCCTATTTTACAAATGGTAGGCTCCTACTCTTACACTTCTGCTACTAATATTCAATAATTTTACCCCATCCTGTACATTACTTACATATATACTGTATATTATGTAGTGGAGGGTAAAATATCTAATATTAGTTGCAGAAACGAAAATATAATATCGTCATATTTTTGTCATTTTTTACATGTACGAAATTAACAAAATTGCATCGATTTTATCGTCAAATAATGGTGGCTATTCTTTCTTAATTGTCATATACCATGTATAGTTGCAACTACGACACAGAGAGTGTCAACTTGAAAACGTACAATGTGCTATATCTCGGGAAGCGAAAGGTATTGACAATTTCTAGAAACCGTTTCATGGAAGGGGAAGCATCATGGTTCATAAGGTAACCTCCTCTATACAACCTTATAGGTTCTAGCTACTCTAGCAAACAATTCAAAAGCTCTTCTTCTTCTTCGAGTGCTTTATCTCTTACGAGACGTAGCGACATTCTCTCCTATGCAAGTGTTGCGCGTTTAAAGTACCACACACATAGTGGACCTACAGCTTAACGTAGGCTCCGAACCACATGAAGTGTAAACACTTCTACCCCAGAGAAGATATACTGGGCAGAATACCTCGCTGGTTTGCCATTGCCTTGCAAGGGAGAACGACCGTTAAAAATTCGATGTTTCGGTAGTGGGAATTGAACCCAGGACCTTCGGCGTATAAGTCGCTAACGCGCTAACCTCTAGCCCACGGCCGCCTCTTACAAAATATTATTCAATTACTGCAAGTATTTTTTTAACCGATTCGTTTCGAAAACATGGAATACCCCCAAGATCTCCAGATTTGACCTCATTAGACATCTAGACTTCTTTTTATAAGGTCACTTAAAAATCTGTTGTCTGCAAACTCAGCTTCAACCTATTGCATAACTGCGATAAGGAATAGTTCAGGAGTTCCGAGTTATTTCACGACAAAACTTCCAAAATGTTTGGAGAGAATTTGAGAGTCAATTCTACGATTACCTAGAGAATAATGTATAATATATATTAAACATTTATCCTGATATTTTTAAATTTGATGTAAATTAGTCGGTTTTGAACGTTATGAATTTAATTTTTTCTTTTCCGAAACGGATGGGGTAAAAAAAAATGTTTGCTACTATTGAATAGCATTTTGGTATAGCATAATAGGCATAGGTAGGCATAAAGGTAATAGCATAAGGTGGGTGTTAGCAATTGAAACGTCTTTGTTGAGCTATCCAGAGCTTAAGGGATGATTCCCCTTCTAGGTTTTAGGAATTATCGATACTTCGTTTATTTCGATATATAGAACATATTGTACGTTTTCAAATTGACACCCTGTATAAGTTTTACATGGAAAAAAACTGTAAAATACGAAATAATATTTTTCTGCATCATCTGATGCCAATTTTCACAAATTAATCATTTAGTGAAACTGAGCTAAACGATTTTGTTGACATATACGCTTGCGACATCATTAATACCTTCCCGTAATAGTTTAGCGGCCTTTACAGTTTGGAGCTTTATAACTTCAGATAAACAACGATTTGCTAACACTTCTGGTTGGAACATTATTTTATATCGTGAGAATTATTAACAATATCTACATTTGAACCGTTTCTTATTGTTAATATTTTAATAAATAACGCCAGAAAGTGCAGCTACGTTCAATGAGAACATGTTCATCATTACAGCTAAAACATGGAACACGAGGAAACAATAAAAAATTATATATACTATTTCTAAATACATTCTCTTACTCAAAATCACAGGAAATGAGAAAATAATATTTTTTTGCATCACCACACACTTGTTTACTTAATATTATCGCAAATAAGGCTTATAATTAATTACTTATAATAATTACTTAATCAATATGTTGCCGTAGGCGCTTGCGGCATCACCAATACCTTACCGTAATAGTTTAGCGGCCACAGCTTTTAAAGTTTGGAACTTCATAACTTGAGGTAAACAACGAGTTTCTAGCTTAAAATGGAACACCCTGTTTTTTACATGAAGTGAATCAGGAACTATACCTGTATGTTAATTGTTTATTATTATTATTTTCTTAATAAATAATGGCAGAAAATGTTTCTAATTTCAGTAAGATCATATATAACATGTTCATCATTACAACTGGAACATAAGAGTTAAACATGAAAAACAATAAGAAGCTGCATATTCTATTTCTGCTACTCAGTCTCCGTAAATGAGAGGATAACATTTTTTACATCACTTGATACTTATTCACTTGATAAATTATCGCAAATAAGGCATGAAATTATTTATTTGTAATATTCAAGAAAACAATACGTTGACATACGCGATTGCGACACGAAATGTGCGTTACTGTAATAGCTTAGTGGTAAGCCTTGTTTTGTGCACGCAAAATCTAGCGCTTATTTATAATATTGAAACATACAATATGTTGACGTAGGCGCTTGTGACAACACCAATATCTTACCATAATAGTTTAGCGGTGAGAACTTTAGCAGTTTGGAACTCCATAATTTGAGGTATACAACGATTTTCTAACATTTCTAGTTCCGTCAGAACTGATCCTAACTCTTATTTAAAATAAAACACCTTGTTTTTACATCAAGAGAGCAATGATCAATATCTACAAATTAATCACTTATTATTATAATTATTATATTAATACATAAGGCGAGAAAGTGCAGCTACTTTCGATGGAATCCTATGTATCCTGTTCACCATTACAACAGAAAAACATAAGTTTAACACGGGAAACAATAAAAAGTTGCATATTCTATTCCCGAATAAATTATGATACTCCTAATCGCCATAAATGAGAATCTTTTTGTATCTCCTGAGACTTATTTAATTAATAATTTATCGCAAATAAGGCTTGCAATTAATTATTTGTTAATTATATTGAAATAAACAATATGTTGATGTACACCTTTATGACATTAATAAATACGGATTGCCGTAATAGTCTAGTGGTAAGCCTTGTTTTGTGCACGTAAGACCTGAAGGGTTTCTAAACTTTTCAATGATTTTTCATTTTCTAAAATAGCAAACAATTATTTTTCAAACTTTTTCTTGCACTTTACTTTCCTTTTCGCCAGAATAGAACGTAACTTCATGATTTGTTTTACATCAAGAGTGTAGTACAAAAAGTATTAATAAAAAATTAATTCTCGCTTTTTGTTTTATACAAAACAATCTAATTTTAGGTAATTTCAATTACTTCAATATTTATAACCTATCCTGTAGATGTGATTAAATACTCTTGACATTATTTGACATTCTTTTTCCCAAACTGTTATTTATCACTGCTCTTCTAGTCTGTCGTGTAACAAGTTGAGTTACATCTTTTGCAAACCAGTTTGTTAAGAATTATTTCATAAACATTGAGAATTATTTCATAAATTTAGTTGCCCTAAAAGGCTGAGTAAAAGTTCAGTTGTCTGAATACTATATGAGTTTATTAATTGATATTGCTTTTAGCACTTTATTGATGAAGTGTGAGGTAGGAATTCATTACTCGTAATTTGAAGTTTATCCTTGAAATGTTAACCTTAATCTATAAATCAAGACATACAACGAAATTTTGTTTTCAATCATGGCATACCAATTAAATCAATATTATCGAAATTATCTTCTTAATCTAGAAATTTTTACTTGCGTTACGAAATGTCTACTTCTATATTACTTATAATTGGTTTTATATTCAAAATTAATATACCTTATCCTAAATTGCGATAATAAACTCAAAATTTCAGCTTAATGAATACGAAATAATAGGTATTTTCTTTGCTATTGCAAGTGTGAATTACTGCTGTTGAGCTTAGACTTACGTATTTCCACTCAAAAATGTTTGTTATCATGATCTATATATTAAAACTTAAACTTGTAATTATAATTTTCATCTCAAGATTTCAGCTTGGGTCTCGTAATTTAAAATATTCTCTTTGGCTTTAAAAATTGAAAATGTAAATTATGATTTTAAATTCAAATTTAATACACCAAACATCGTAGTTTTGTGCTTATACTTAAATATTAAAGTGAATTCCTGAAATGTTTATCTTTATCTCGATATTAGAACTTAGAACCAGAAATTTTGATTCTAATCTCAATATTTTAACTTTAGTCTCAAATAGAAATTACTTATTTAGCCTTAAAACCAACATTCTGACTTTAAACCTGAAATTCAATATCTTCTTAAATTTTCAGCTTAATGTCTATCATAAAACCTGAAATTTCAGTGTTAATGTGGATATCTCAACAATAATCTCGAAAATGAAATTTTGACGTCGTTGTCAAAATGACTTTAAAATCGAAATTTCTATTCATGTCGCAGTTGCCAGTGTTTACTCAAAATTTAAGCTTGATGCTTGATAAGTAAATTTTACAACTCAAAACTCGAAATTTAGGTGTTATTTAGAGTTCTTAATTCATTTCACAGTTGTCAAAATTTTAAAGTGGCAATTTTCACGTTAAATTTGGGATTTAGATCTAGTAATTGCAGGTTTACGCGTTACTTCTGAAACTTAATTAAAAGTTAATTTGGAAATTAGGATTTACAGCGTGAAATTTTGAGTTTGATCAAGACATTTCGCATTAAACTCAAAATTACTTTCTTCTCTGAAACCGGTAAAATGGAAGTTTAGACTTTAAACTCGAAATTCTTAATTTAAATATTACAGTTTTGAGTTTACACGTAAAATTCAGACTGTATTCTTGACATTTTCACTCTAATCTCTACAATATAAATTAATAGTTTATATTTCGATTTCAATATCGATCTTTCAACTGTAATTTTGAAAGATTATTTCTAGTAGTAAAATTTTAAAATTAAAATTTTAATTTTAAGCGCGATATTTTTCTTTTGGTTGCATTTATTCGATTTAATTAATTTAGAAATTTAGATTTAAAGCATTAAATTTTAAGTTTAAATGAGCTATTTCACCATTAACACTTAACGTCTACATTATTTTCTTGTCTTTGTAAAATGGAAATTGAGACTTTAAACTCAAAATTTAGGAGTTTAGAGTTCAAAATTCTAATTCATTTCACTGTTAGAAAAGTTTTAAAGTGGCAAGTTTCACGTTTAATTCGAGATTTAGATCCAGTAGTTGCACGTTTATGCGTTACTTCTGAAACTCAATTAAAACTTAATTTGGAAATTAAGATTTAGAACATGAAATTTCGAGTTTAATCAGATTATTTCACCACTAAATCTTATCGTCTGAATTATTTTCTTGTCTTTGTAAAATGGAAATTATAGACATTTTTACTGCAAATATTATGCTTAAAACTCAAAATTTAGATTGTTTTCTTGAAATTTTTATTTTAATCAGTACAATAAAAATTGAAACTTTAAATTTCGATTTAATATCGATGTTTCAATTGTAATTTTTAAGAAGATTTTTCCAGTTGGTGACAAAACTTTTAAAGTACATGTAAAGCCTGAAATTTCGAGTTAGAAAAATATTTCAACATATTCAAAGCCTAAATTATTATCTTGTTTGTTAAATCGGCAAAATAAATATTTAGACTTTAAGCTTGAAATTTTTAATTATGTAAATATCGTACTTTTGAGCCATTACTTAATATTCAGATTTCAATATTGACATTCCAACTAAAATTTTGAAAAAACGATTATTTTAAGTGGGTGTAAAAATTTTAAAGCTGAAAGTTTAATTTTAAACGGGAATGTGAGGTCTCTAAACACGAAATTTCTTTTCTAATTAGATTCTTTCGAATTTCTGAATTTATAAATTCAGATTTAAAGCATACAATTTTGAGTTTCAGCAAGATATTTCAACATTAATACTCAAAGTCGATTATTTTCTTATCTTTTACACTTGTAAAATGGAAATTTAGGCTTTATAGTCGAAATTTTTACTTTTAATCTCATAGTTTTGAGTTTATGCTTAAAATGTGCATTTTTCAAATTTTCGGCTTAATCTTTACAATATCAATTGAAACTTTAAATTTCGATTTAAATATCGATGTTTCAACTATAATTTTGAAAGAGCTTATTTCTATTTGTTGTCAAAACTTTAAAATTGAAATTTTAAATTTAAACGTGAATTTCATTTTCTAGTGTCATTCCTCTGAATTTCTCAATTTGGAAATTAAGATTTAAAGCTTCAAATTTCGACTTTAGAACTTAAGTCGAAATCATTTTCTTGTTTAAAAGTTTAGACTTCGAATTCAACAATTTTACTTTAAATGTTACCGTTTTGAGTTTATACTCAAAATTTAGACTAGATCTGAACATTTTCACCTTAATCCCTACAATAAAAGTGGGTACTTTAAATTTCGATTTTAATATCGAACGTAAAAACTCAATGTCTCATGTCAATGTCAATTATTTTTGTGCCTGTTAAACCTGTACTGGAATGGTAGATTTTAAACTCGAAATCTACTTTAAATATTATAATTTTAAGTCTATACTCAAAATTTTCTTTGATATTGAAATCTTAAAGTCAAAATAAGTGTGGGAATATATTAGGGTTGTGGGAGAGTAACCCATTTCTTGAGTTACCCGTATAATTCACAGGCGGGAATTGTAACACATATTTTTTTCTTGCTGTATAGCCAAATCTGTCGAAATGGGAGGCAAGAGTTTTAATATTTTGAAACTCAAGCTACAATGTTGCAATTATTTTCATTAAAACAAAAACCACAAAATTACGCATGAAAGAGCAGTCAGAAGGAATTTTAAGAAATTGTTATACATTTCATTTAACACAGTCTGCTTCGCAATAATTGATCAATTTACAGGATTCCCTTCAAGCAATGCAAATAAAAAATATTTTAGATACCATCCAACACATTAAAGCTAAAAAAGTATCCAATCAAAACTTAAAAGTAGTAAATAGAAATAATATTGCATATAATTTCACCAGGTTTATGACTTTTTTAGTTATAATTTATACAAAATAAACTAATAAACCTATTGAAATAATCAATAGAATCGTTTCTGCTTATTAATCAATGGGAGCTTCAACAAAGTAAGGTCAGAAATCATACCTGAAAATACAATTTTCTTAAAATCCACTTTTTGTAGGAACAAACCCATATTTACATGCAAATCGCTTGCACTTGACCAAAATGATAGTCAAGGCCGCTATACTTTCACTAGTCCAAAAGCATCTGAAAGAAATTTAGAATCACGTCAAACGCTGCATACGTTATGCCCGTTTAACTTTCGCACTCGCCAAAAATGAGAAACGCTATACGAGGCACACCACATACAATGCACTTTCTTTGTCAATGACATTGATACAAATTTAAATAAAGTAGTCTAATCAATTAATATGCTACCCTCGCACGAAGAAAATCGCTTGTATAAAAACATTAAGAAAGCGGGCGGGTTGTTTCTTTTGCTGTTAGACACAACTGTGATAGTTTCTAGTGTAGTTTAGTGTTTGTAGTTTTCGTTACCATAAGTGCCTTCGCGATGAAAGCATTGGTGAGTGACCATTATTAAACAAACCAGGAATTTACAATCATCATCATAATTTTGTTATTACAGGTACGGTTTTTATTAATTTTCACATGCATGAAATTAATAGTTTCAAAACCACAACATCTACAACAGCAGCCTCAATACCACTTGGACCCTCTTAACGAGCCCCAGTTTGAATACCCTCCAAAAGATCCCGGAAAACGCACCATTGGGTCAGGTCGGCACTACGCTTTGGGAAAGCACGTCGGAATTCACCCCCACGGTTTTAAATATGTGTTGGGTTACAGCCCCATTAACATAAAATACGTGCCAGTGGTTAAACCCGTAACTGTACTTAAACCTGTGTTGCATCAAAGCATCAAATCCTTGTGGAAACCAGTGCTACCTCCAACAAGACAATATTTGCCACCGGCCCTGTCCATTCCCAAACCCATCCACCAGATTGACCACGGATGGAAACCTGTTGCGCCTCCTCTTCATCTTCATAAACCATGGCAGGAGGAAGTACCGCATATACACCCAGTGGTTGAACATCCGGTCGAAGTGCAGCAGCTGTTACCAGCAGTACCAGCACCGCTTCCTCCAGTACAACAAATTGTTAAACCAGCTGTGCCAGCACTTCACAATTATTATTATTTCCAAACACCCATTTCAAAGCCGGACCTGTTGCCCCAGTTGCCTCTTTTCCATGTAGCAAGACCTCAGTTGCCTGTGCTGCCTCTTGGGGCTAGTTTCCCAGCACCCGTTTTACAATCTACAGGCCCAGCGGTGGTACCTAGCGGACCAGCAGCTTTTCCAATCCCAATTCATCCACAGCTTGCACATCCTCTCGTGCCTGTCCATCATCAGCTACCAGTTCATCATCCAGTTCCAATTCCTCCGCCAGTTCACCATCCAGTTGCAGTTCAGCCACAACCTGTTTACCCCGTTCACCGTCCAGTGGTGGTTCAGCCGCAACCAGCACCTGCACTTGTACCCGGTCATATTCCTCCTTCACCTCCAGTTCATTTCCATCCACAACCTGCACCTTCACCTCCCGTTCATTTCCATCCACAACCTGCACCTTCACCCCCCGTTCATGTTCATCCACAACCTTTACCCCCCATTCATGTCCAACCACAACCTCCCGTCCATGTCCATCCCCAACCAGGAGCTCCCTCCTTAATTTCCGTTGAATTTCATGGAAACCGGCATCTGGTACCATTCAATAACCAATTTCCTTTTACCAGCATTCAGTCTTCGGTACCGCTTCCGAAGATTCCCGACCAAATTCCCCAAGTGATGGTTGGAAGACAGCCGCATGCATTGCCTTTGCCGCCGGAAGTACACACACAACTTATACCAGAAGTTCAGCATTCTCCAGGTCATTTTCTTCCACAAGCCCCCTTCAATCCCGACGCCGCCATCCAGCCTGGACAAACGGACTTGCAAGTCCCGCTTCATCTTCCAGACCATCCACATTTCAGGGTGAATCATTTTCAGCCTGCCGGAAGCCTTGAGCCTCCATTTCCTTCTTTCCAAAACCCTGGAAACATTCTGAGGCCGTCCATCTCATTGGAACCTCCTCTTACTCATGGACACAGCTGATGGATTATAGTTATTAAAGATCGTTACGCATGTTGTATTAGCATATAAGTTGTTTTTGTACTTTGCGATAATCAAGGTTGTTTAATGTTATTACCTTGTTGTTATTTATTTATAAATATAGAACTGTAATGAATTTTCGTACCAAATCTGTGGAGAGGTTTGCAGTCTCCGCCAACTCAATAAAGTAACTGTTTTATGTGTTGGTGGCACCAAAAAAAAAGCTGTTACACTTGTATAGGTAATCGTTTTTGCAATACGAAATACAAATTATAAACTTGTTATGTATTCTGTGATTATGTGTAAAAAATATACATACGAAATCGTTTCGCTGTATTAATTACTTCGTCAGGCATGATATGATGTAAGCTTAAATAAATAACTTTTTATATTGTTTCGCAGTGCAGATTACAAACCATTCAGGTAATAGTTAAATTAAGATTTGTTTTAAGGATATTAAGGCTAGATTACAAATATTTTGAAGTACAGAATTGGAAAAATTAATACATTTCGATTTGGACTAATAACAACAAAATATCAACCACGTACTTTTGAGTTTAAAATTAGAATTTCTATTTCAAAAGTGTAATAATTTGTGCGAACTGTAACATTAAAGTTCTTAACTTCATATTTCAAAACAGTCTTAAAGTTCAAAATATGGATATTAATCTAAACATTCACAGTTTATATTTAAAATTTATCCTGGAATCGTTAAAATTTAGAGCTTAATCTAAACATTTAGACTCCAATTTGGCAATTGTTATAATTTGTTATCGAAATTTTCACACCCTGATTTTGAATTTAACCAAAAATAAAGAGCTAGAACCGAAAACATCGTTTTCATCTAAAGCTTAAATTCCAAATTTCACTTTGCTCAAAAAATTTAGATACTAAAATTAAACTTTTTACAACTTTGGACTTTAAAATTTAAAACTTTAATTCCCAAAATTTTGACTTGAACTTCGTAATTTATCCCTATATAAAAATTTTGAATTTGATCTCAACTTAATCCAAATTACTTAAAATTTCGTTATAATCTAAGCAGTTTAATATTAAAATGGAAATTACCGTTTCAGTCTTGGTAATTCGACTCGAATCTCCAATCTTTGATTATGTTTTCTGAAATTCAAAGTTTAAACACAAAATTTCAACTGTAATCTTGTAATTTCCAGGTTACGCTCAAAATTTAGATTTTGTTCTTGAAATTTTGACATTAATTAGGAACTTAGCTGTAAGTGCGAACAAACTATTTTCAGTACTGTTTTTTAGGATTTATACTAAAAATTGAGAATTTATCTATGAAATTTTGAGCAGAATCTAGAAATTAAAATGTAACTCAATAGTTCGACTGCAACAGCGAAATGGAAATTACTTGGTATGTTATCGAATTCTAAAGTTAGGATTATAATTTTAAATATCCTCTTTTAACTCCTAATTTAGAATTTCTAATCAAAATTGAAGGTTTATGTCTGAAATTTTAGACCTTAATCTAGAAATCTTTCAACTATAACCACGAAATCGTAATTATCTGTTGTGATATAGAAATACTAACTTTAATATTAATATCCTCTTCAAGTTCTTAATTTGGAGTTTACACTGTATGACCTAAATTTCGAGACCTCAATTTAGAAATTAAGACTTTAAACTCTAACTTTGAACCTTGAAATTGTAATTATTTGAAGTAATTTCAAAATATTAAACTAGAATTATATCTTTAAATGCAAAATATCGATTTAAGCTCCTGATTTCAAATTTGTAAGTCAATTTTAAGGTTTATGCTTGAAATTTCAAGTGTAATCGAGAAATTTAGATTCTGAACGAAGTATTTTAACTGCAATCTCTAAATTGTAATCATAACTTTAAATCCAAAACATCCCTTTTAAGCTCTTCACTTCAGATTAATAAGTCAACTTTAGGCTGATGTTCAAAATTTTGAGTTTTATTGGGAAATGTAGAATTTGTAATGTTGATTATAACATATTCAAATTCATTATCTGGTCTGATGACCAAATTTGAAAGTGGTGATTATAATTTTAAATAGAAACTATCTACTTTTAGTACCCAGTTTTACATTTAAAGTTTTCTCTAGTGTTTGTAAATGTGATCTTAATCTAGAAATTAATACAAACAATTTGAAATTTTGAGACTGTTCTAGAAATCGCAATGAATTAGCTTTTCTGGTTTCAAAACATTAATGTCGAAATGTCGAAAAGTGGAAGCTTAGAGCTTTAAACTTAAATTACATTTATGCTCGATAATTCGGCTTAATTTTCGAAATGCAATATTTTTTAAGCCTTCGGTGGAATGAGAACGAAATTAGCATTTCGCGTTGTTCTTAAAACATCAATTTCAGACAGGTATATATTATTGTATCGGTTAATAAGCTCAAGGTAAACATTTTATCGGCGCAATCTTCTGTCGAGAACATAAACAACTTGCAGATTCCAGCCAAAATAAATTAACTTTCCATAGCACTGGTTTGTCTAAACCATCCAAACAGGTGGTCGTTCTGATAAATCTCTAATCTCTTTGGTATTAATTAAATAATTTCGCTGCAACATTAACAAATTGGTTTATTAATGTAATATTCTCACTTTTGACTTCCTCATAATACAGGGTGAGGCAGCTAGATGCAGACGCCTTGACACTTCTTTAAGAAACAAAGGTAAATTTGTTAATTCCAACAGATGTAGACTCAGAACGACTGCGAACATGGAAAAGGAAATAGCGGTGAATGAGAATCCCCATGTATGTCAAAAAGGTCCTCAAAGAAGATCCACTTCTTTTAGATCCATCTTTTTTGTTAAATTGTTTATTGTTAAACTATGAGACAAAACTCTCAAACAATGATAAAATGAATAACTCGAACTATTCCGCTTAAGAGAATCCGCACTTGATATGTCTTACCCGGTATCCGGAAAGTTCACCAAGTTCACCGCCCACAATTCACCACTGGGAAAGTTCAGCGGGTACACAATTCAGCGCGTACACAATTCAGGGCGTATACAATTCAGCGCGTACACAATTCAGCGCGTACACAATTCACCGCCCGCAATTCAGCGGAAACTTATTAAAATATTTATATTGTTTAATAAATAAAAGAAAAATTCTGATCGTTAAATAGGGCTGATAGTATTAACTATATTCAAGAACAAAGCCTAAACGAAGTGCAATGTGAACAATATGTAAATGGGCAAGAACCACATATACCCAAGAAAAAATGTACAGACCGTGAGGCACGATTAAGAAAATTGTCAATGAGTATGATCCAGGTAGTGTTCTTGATTTTGTTGGAGGCATTGCTCATAATATTTCATATTTGAACATTTTATTTTATTTTTAAACTCGACTAATATTTGTAATAAATTATTCATTATTATGCTTGATTTCATTTTGTTTTTATACTTGCCTCTATCTTTTTTAATAAATTACATTTTCAACAGAATTTTTTAATAAATTGTTTTATTTGCTACATAATATTTTATTTTTAAACTTGATTATTATTTGTAAGAAAATATTTTATCATACTACAAAACTTTTATTTTATTTAATACACAATTTAAAAAATGGCGAATAACCTTCCTCCCGGTGAACTGTGCACGGCGAATTTTCCCAGCGGTGAACTTCCGCGGTGAATTTCCCGCGGTGAATATTTCTAGACTCTTCTTACCCATTTTCAGAGGGTTTTTACTATAAATGTTTAGTGTAATACTTAGTATGCTGTGGCATAGTAGGCATACATATTATTGGATCTCACTTCTTCCTTGAACATTTATGTAGACAATATTACTTGCATTTCCTACACAACATTTTACTCAGGTTGTTGAAAGATGTAGAACTCAATGTACAACATAGACACTGGTACCAACGTAATGGCTGTCCTGCCCACTACAGTGGAATTGTTAGGAATTACGATCATTGCGATTCCAAGGGTTTTCCATACCCCCGTAACCTTTCCAGAGGGGAGTCGTATTTGATAAGAAACTGAATTGGTCAAAGCATATGAAAAGGAATATGGAAAAAACAAATATATGGTCTTATGGCAGTGTCGTAATGCGATGGGCAAATTTTGACGACCTTCACCAAAGTCTGTCCTGTAGCGATAGATTGCTATAATCAGATCCATACTTTGCTGTGGAGTTGCAATCGGGTAACCCAGAATCAGGCTAGCTATTATGGCACACACCGCGTTTGCGTATCACGGGTGCGATGTGTTCCATACTTAATCCAGCTTTAGCTAGATCTCCGTTTACTGGACATCTACGTGGAGGAAACGGTTCTAAGGCCCTAAGGTAGCGAACAGAAGGTTTATGGAATGCTGAAGGCACTACAGACAGACATCACAGTATCCTGAAGGAGGCTGTCAATAGGATGCCTCTTCTTAGAGCAGTGGTAACCTCCCCCCCTCCAACGCCAAAATTTAACTTCAAAAAGCATTGCAGTGTCCCCACGAACACCTAAGCTGCAGCTCAACTTGGCATATCCATCATCACTGATGGATCCAAAATAGCAGAGGCCGCAGGAGCAGGTATTTTCTGAGAAGACCTGGGCCTTCGCGAAAGCATAGCACAAGCAAACTCACAACCGTCATTCCACCGGAAGTGGTGGCCATATTGTACGGGCAAACACAATTCTGGAACTTGGTATCTAAAACTCATACTAGCTAGCGACAGTGGGGCTGCCCTACTGGCCCTGACCAACTACAAAATTGTTTGAGATACAGTACTCGAGTGCTATAGACAGCTAGTAATAATCTCCTAGAACTCACTTAGATAAAAGGGCATACAGGAATATATGGTAACGAGCAGGATGCTGCGCTGGCAAGACAGAGCACGAAACTGCACAGTACTGCACCTTCGCCCATCCTGCTATATACCATAATTATTTAACAAACTGTATCATATGTTATGTGTATAACAAATAATTCCCTATAGATGTAATATTATGTATGAGAAAGAGATGTAAGGGTTTAATTGGCGGGAACGCTACAGGCATGTTAAGTGTCTTAAATAAACGTTACTACTAATAAAGCTGTCTGATTATCCTTCCCTAACAAACCCAGTAAGAACAGTCCACAAACCCAAAAACACCACTGCTACAGAGATGGGTCCAAACAGAAAAATGCAGACCGGCAGCCCGCGTGCTGAGGTTGCAAGATTCTGCACTTGTCTTCCACGGGGAAATCTACAGTTTATCGTAGGAATAGCCACTGGGCACTGCCGACTAAATAATCACATGCGCAGAATGGGGCTACTTGATGGTCCAACCTGTCGAAGGTGCCAATTAGAAGACGAGACGGTCGAGCACCTCTTGTGTGACTGCCCTGCTCTCGCACAATCAGAGCACCCATGTTAGAGAAATGCTAGTTCGACATGGTTGGGGTTCACAACAAACCTTTGCAAGTATTATCAAGTTCCGAGAAGGTAGGAGGGCTTGAATGAGAAAACTAGAGGTTGTGTTTGCCATGGAGGTAGCACAATGGGTCAACCTTTTACAGGCCTAAGTGTACGTGAACTTGTTTACTCTCCCTTCCTAATCTAGAATGTATTTAGAGGAAATTGGATTGGAAGAGTAGCTGTGCATCCAGCATCACCAAACAGTTGCGATATCACGACAATACACTTTTTTCTGTGAGGTACAATTAAAAAAATAGTATAAAGAGATCCAGTAGTAAATGAGCGCGATTTATAAAATATAATAATCGAAGAGTGAACACCAATTATACCTGCTTACTCGGTTTAGAAGGTTGTATTTAAATACGAATTAGAAAATGTGTGAAAGTGAATGAAGGCTATTTTAAACAATTGCCTTTGCTATTAATTTTTGGTTATTTTTTAATTGTTGTAGTCCTTACTATAGTACGGTCGCACCAATTGAAACTTGTCTTGTTTCAATACTAATATAATTAATATTAGTAAAACTGGTAATTATTACAGTATTAGATCAACGTCACAGAAAGTAACGACGGTGCTGTGGCAGATGTATTGTAGCGGACCGCATTTGCCATTATATGTATATTATTACCGATAGTCGGACTTTGGGACATTATGCTCATAATTTTCATTTTTAATCTATACTCGCATAAAGATTTCATGTTAAATGTAACTAAATGCTAATGAATATTAGTT
>JABXWE010039798.1:0-19040 GCA_014611495.1 Limonius californicus
AATATCAAGTAGTTCAGAAGTTAGTAGGTGGGGAGGTCATTTTACGACCGCATTGTGTATATATATATATATATATATATATATATATATTGCCGTGTAATATATATCTATACATACCGGGTGCCCGGATTTCGTAGGGACAACATGGGTATCTTTCTTATTATTTAAGATAGAGATTTGCTTAAATAGACAATGTTATGATTGAATGCTGATTCAAATCTCCTTGACAAAAATGTTAAATTCCGAATCGTTTAGAAATTATTTCAAAAAAACTAATCGTGATTTTATAAAAAGTCGAATACTTCCCTTATTATAACAGATATGGAGAAAAGTTTTATATGAAAGTTATTTAATTTAATGAGACAAAGTCAAAAATCATGTCAAAATAAAATTCAAGATGGCGGTTTCCGAGATATCAATATACACTTTCTTATCTTAAATGGACGCCATATTGTTTTTTACATGGGTAAATAGAATTTTTGTTTCTCTTTTCAACGATGTATAACAACCTAGGTTGAATACAAATTATTAAAAAATATTAATTGTTTTAGTTCTAAATCAAGTAGGCCGGGATAACAATGGATAATAAAAAAACAAAATTTATTTATAACAGCGAACTGTAATACAAACTCAATTACGAAAACAATAATCAACAATGTTAAATTACTCAAATAATCCACACCAATCACTGAAATTATTTTTATTTTATAAATTTAAACCATCTCAACTCCTATAGGGTAGACCTAAAGGCGAACTTCGAGGCCACCATAAACACAGTTCGCAATAACACCTTTGAAATTGAGGCTGTAGTAGACCAGCTACAAAAATCTATCTTAACCTCATATCAGAATAACTGTCCACCAAGGAACATAACCACCTATAAAAAGGTGGGGTGGTGGAACAATAAACTCGCCAAAATGAGGAACAATGCTAGGAAACTCTTTAACAGAGCTAAAGCAACAGGTGATTGGGACAAGTACTCCAGAGCCCTCACCGAATACAATAAAATGGTAAGGAAAGCCAAGAGGGATTCATGGAGGAAGCTCTGCCAGGATGTTGAAAACACATCTGAAGGAGCAAGACTCCACCGTATCTTGGCTAAAGAACCCTTAAACCCTGTAGGCACTTTAAAAAACCTTTCAGGAAACTTCACTGCAACTGGCAAGGAGACTGTGGAGCTTCTGCTCCAAAGTCACTTTCCAGGATCAGTGATAATAACCCAGCCAGATCCCATTCAAAACTCTAATAACTCTGTCTACAGAGCTGCAAGAGAAAATTGGAAGGTGGCTAACTGCGTGATAAATTACGAAAAAATAAATTGGGCTATCAACACATTTAAACCCTACAAATCTCCTGGACCTGATGACATCCTTCCAGTAATGTTACAAGAAGGGAAGCAAGTCCTAATACCAGTGTTGTGCAGGCTATTTCGAGCTAGCTTGGCCTTAGGCCTTGTACCTCAAACCTGGCGACCTGTCAAAGTGGTCTTCATACCAAAGCCGGGGCGCAATTCATACGCCCAAGCTAAGGCATTTAGACCAATAAGTTTATCATCCTTCTTTTTGAAAACGATGGAAAAACTGGTAGAAAGACACATAAGGGAAGGGGCACTCATAGAGAAACCTCTACACAAAAACCAACATGCCTACCTACCAGGTAAATCATGTGAAAGTGCACTCCATAACCTGGTCTACAGGATCGAGTGTAGCTTGCAAAACAAGGAAATCGCTTTAGGAGCTTTCCTTGACATACAGCGGGCTTTTGACAACACCTCCTTTGAATCAATGATTCAAGCGGCTAAGAGGCATGGTATTGACGACACCTCATGCAGGTGGATAAGAAACATGCTACAAAACCGACAAGTACAAGCCACCTTATGTGGCGAGATGACGGAGGTGTCAGTAACCAGGGGCTGCCCGCAGGGAGGGGTACTATCCCCCTTACTCTGGGACCTGGTTATAAACGAACTCCTCACAGACCTGAATAATGAAGGCTTTTTTACCCTTGGTTATGCAGATGATATAGTCGTTCTTATAGAGGGTAAGTACGGCAATATAATTTCAGAAATCATGCAAACTGTCCTGGCCAAGGTTGAGGCATGGTGTTATAAGGAAAACCTCACGGTAAATCCTGCAAAAACCAGCCTTCTACCATTCACCGGGAAGAGAAATTATGGAGGCATAAATCCACCAAAACTCTTCGGAGAAACTTTGCAGCTCACGGGGAAGGTTAAATACTTGGGTGTAATTTTAGACACCAAGTTAACCTGGAACCAACATCTGCAAAGAACCACCAACAAGGCAAAAACAACCTTAATGATGGCAAGAAGAGCCTTTGGAAACAAATGGGGATTAAAACCAAAAATGGCTCATTGGCTATATACAACGGTGATAAGACCGACAATAACCTATGGTTCACTAGTATGGTGGCCCAAAGTAAATCAGAGGCAAACAGTAAACCAGCTTCTTAGTGTTCAAAGGCTGGCTTGTCTCTGTATAACTGGAGCATTCAGAAGCACTCCGACAGCAGCGTTACAAGCTCTCTTGCAGCTTCCTCCCCTAGAAATAATAATCAAGGGCGAGGCACGCATGGGAGCGTATCGCTTAAACTGCACGGACAACTGGAGAAGTACCCAACATATATGGGGACACTCCAAAATAGTAAATGTAGTATCTGGGCCAAAATTAGAAATGGGAACGGACAACATGTTAACAGAATACTCATTCAACAAACCCTTCGAAGTACGGATGAACCGTAAAGAATGGGAACAAGGGGAACCACCAGACCTGCATAAAAGCCTGGTATGGTACACAGACGGTTCACGCACGAGCAACGGAACCGGTGCTGGAGTATACGGCAGCACACCAAGATATAGTACCTTTATATCTCTGGGCCAAACTGCCACAATATTCCAAGCAGAAACCTATGCAATTCTAACAGCAATAGAAGAGAACATAGGAAGAGGCTACACAAACAAAACCATCCTTATTATCTCTGACAGTCAGGCAGCTTTGAAAGCACTGAACTCAAACCAGATTAAGTCAAAACTTGTCTGGAACTGCCTTCGCAGTCTCCTAACATTAGCAAACCACAAAAAGGTAAAACTTGTGTGGGTACCAGGCCACAGAGGCATAGAAAGAAATGAAAACGCAGATAAACTTGCAAAACAAGGATCTGAAACACCGTTCACAGGGCCTGAACCGGTGGTCGGCCTAACGAAACGGACAGTGAGAGGAGCAGTCAATGAATGGGTCCAAACAAAACATTCAGAACACTGGCGACTCTCACCTCGACAAAGACAAAGTAAGACTATGATGGGCAACCACCCCCACAAACTGACTAAAGCAGTTCTACAGCTCAGTAGAACTCAAATTGGAGTAGTGACAGGATTCCCAACAGGACACTGGCACTTCAGACAACACCTTCACAACATAGGGCTAATCAACGAAGAACCCATATGCAGGCTATGTGGCGAGGAAGAAGAAACAGCCTCTCACATAATTTTCCAATGCGAGGCGCTAGCTCGCAGAAGATATCGAATCTTCGAGGGCATCAAACCCAACGAGATACAACCGCAAGCCAGTCTGATCAAGAAACTCCTAGACCTGATAAAGGGAACGGATCTTCTTGACAGCAACTAGCGACAGTAGGGGATACACAATAGGCCCATGAGGCCGCAGTGTTAAGGGCAGTAATAAACCCCCCCCCCCAGTAAAATCAATCAATCAATCAAACCATCTCAAAGATTTAGATCTGGAGACGCAGAAAGAAGACTGCACTTTTGCAACTGGTATTTGGGCCAACTGAACGCAAATCTCAATTTCAAGAATATCATATGTTTACCAATTGTGGAATGTTTAATAAACGTAATAAGCATTACTACCATCAAACTAACTTACAGCTGACTCTTCCAGTTCGAAAACAAGTTACATTCGGTTTCAATGTTTGGTGTGGTATAATAAATAATAGATCAATAGGCCCCATTATTTTTTATGGTAGTTTAACGGGACAAAGGTATCTCTCTGTTTTACATGAGGAGATCGATGATTTAATAGAAGAGTTGCCACTAGAAGCAACTAGACAGATGTGGTTTCAACAGGATGGGTGTCCTTCGCATAATACTCGTGCCGTTATGGACTATTTAAATGAGCGATTTAATGAGAGGGTAATTACAACTAATGGAACGGTACGTTGGCCTGCAAGATTACCTGATTTGGCTCCTTGTGATACCTTTTTATGGGGCACCGTTAAAAATAAGGTCTATGATCCTACAGACAACAACGTTGAAGAATTGCAGGAAGCAGTGCTTGAGGCATTTCACAGTATTAATGGCAATACTATCCATAAAGTAATTAATAGTGTTCAGAAACGGTGCCAACTTTGCATTGCAAACAATAGTGGATTATTTGACTAATTTAACATTGTTGATTATTGTTTTCATAGTTGAGTTTGTATTACAGTTCGCTGTTATAAATAAATTTTGTCTTTTTATTATTCATTATTACCCGGCCTACTTTATTTAGAATTAAAACAATTAATATGTTTTATACATTTGTTGATTGATTGATTTTTGATTTTGTCTCATTAAATTAAATAACTTTCATATAAAACTTTTCTCCATATCTTTTATAATAAGGGAAATATTCGACTTTTTAGAAAATCACTATTTTCAGTATTTTTGAAATAATTTCTAAACGATTCGGAATTTAAAATTTTTGTCAAGGGGATTTGAATCAGCATTCAATCCTGCACAACATTGTCTATTTAACCAAATCTCTATCTTTAATAATAAGAAAGATACCTATGTTGTCCCTACGAAATCCGGGCACCCGGCATATATATATTGCCGTGTAATATTTTAGTAACAATTAATAATACAATAGCCCCACGTTGGCTAGAGTCAAAAAGATGCTGTGTAATATTATATTTTTAAAATTAATATTAATTAAATAATTAAATTATATAATCGCCCAACTTCGGTTAGCTCAAAATTAAAAATTGTTATGTAATTTGTTATCAAAATAAATAAATCTTCACGTTGGTTGCGCCAATAATAAAAATTAAAATGAATTGTTTGTCGAACTGTTAACTTAATTTTCAATTTACATCAGCATATAAAAATTACAAAGATCTCAGGCTTAGTTTCGTGGCCTCTCCAAAGATAGTTACTTAATTGCAATAATAAATTACACAAATACAAATATAGATCAATTGTGAACTTATCTTTATCCTGTTAATATTTGAACGAACCTTTACATCTAATTTCTTCAAATCTGCAACGGCTGCATCTTGATCCCTTTTTATCTAGATGTTCCGAAGCGGCTGGTTGATGATCTCTTTCAACTTTAATAGTTACAAGTTGTTAAAATCCAAGGAAACACTTCAACAACTTTTGTTTAAATGTATTAAACAGATCAGGTAAGTAGATTTGTAAATTAATCTTTTAATTCAACCAAAATTGCGTTAGAAGAATTATAACTTTATCTTTTCCAGGAACCGTTGGAATTTTACAACACAATTTGTCCTCAAAAATCCAGGTAAGTTTCATTCTTTTAGAATAAAACACTTTTGGTAACTTGAACATAAATGAAATTTATTAACTTCTTTAAACACATAAAAACACATCACATGGGATATTTGAATTTATTTAAACTTTCTTAAGTTGACATAACCTTAACAGACATTTGTCAACAAACTTAGGCCCTGTCCACAATTTTCAAAACTAGCTCTTAATACATTTTAAATTTAACATCGGAGCTCAAAATTATGCGTGCTGACTCTATAAACATCTAAAACGGACTCAATTCGAAATTTGGTATAAAATCCCACTTTAAAATTAAAAATGTACCAATAGGAAACTAGATATTTATCTTCTACATCTTCAGCTGTTTTCAAACATTATAAAATTGTAAATATCTCAATAAATGCACAAAATTTGAACCAATAAATTTCAGAATCATCATCCTGAGAAAATTACACACTTCTTAATATGAATTAAGCCACGGTTTACAACAAAAAATAAGCACGTGAAAAAATTATAAATTTTAGACAAAATTCAATTAAACTTTAAAAACCACCATCTCATTATCAACATTAATCACAAACAAAAGTACAGAAATACAAATACACCCTGCACAACTATTATACATAGAATAATTAAGTGAAAACAAAATTTACCCCAAAAATACAGAATTTTTCTAATTTTATAAATAAGTAATAAACAAAGTTACTCTAAACAACAAAACTGCTTCTATCCTTCCTTTACATATTTTATAATTAAATCAAACCCATCACAACTCTTTCAATACAAATAAATCTTGTAAATACAAATAAATCATATGTCAAAATTACAAAATTATAAAAATCTACATTCTAGGGCTTCCAACTTTACCCAGGACAGCCCAAAACATTGTCTACACCACATATAGACGTCTCAATACCATTCCATAAGGAATATCCACCCACAACTTCACTTCGAAACCACATAACACGTAGCACTTTCTGAAGATCGTAACTACCTCACAATCCAATCCGGTATACATTTGTTATTTTCAATCATTATAACTTTTCAAATAACAATCTTAACATGATAATCAAGCTAATGAAATACAATTTTAGGTAAAAAATGGACTTCTCCATCAAAAATATTATCCTTTTGCATATACGTTAATTATTACGAAGCATAAATCACATCATACAGGTGTTACGAAGTAAAATTAACATAGTATAAGTATAGTTTAGAATAATTATATAATTTTAGGGTAAATAACATGGCAATATGTATATATATATATACATGTCGAATCCAGAAGATGTAATTGTACACTTCATGAAAAGGACATCCATTTCATGAAGCAGCTCCTCATACTGTAATTTCAAAATCCTCTTCCAGATGGTGAAATTATACGAGACTACAGCATTTGGATAAGTAAATTGTCCATTTCATGAAAAGGTGGGATAGAAAACAATATTTGGTGTAATAATTGCTGGGTCGTCGCAAGTGGATGTCCATTTCGTGTAAAGGTCACTTGATCACGGACCACCTGTCAAACAGTATTATGGTTGTAGATATGCGCGAATAGTTGCTTCTGTTTAGTCAGTCAGTTGTTATCATAAATATTTTTGTAAGTAAATTTTTTTTATGGTAACTAAAATTGTGCGAACTCAATAAATTATTAATTGTAGAAGCCAATTTTAAAGTTGAATTATGTTTCCATGACAACAAACTGCGTTTTTCTTTCATTTTAAGCAAGATTGGCAATTTTAGTAGAGCTGCCGATAGAAAGTATTTTTTTTCACTAGGTTCCCATTGCGATCCCACGATACAACTTTCTACAGTTATAAAGGATTATAGTCTGCATATACTCAATTTTCTTTATCAAATTTAATTACACCGATTTTCGACAATTCGCAGAGACATTTTTGTTAAAGTAGGCGCATGTTTTGTATGAATGTAACAAAAAAACTTTAGCAAGTTATACATCAGATGAAAGCACATTTCATATGCTTTAAAATAATGTATATAACATTACTTAAATAATTACCGAAAAATAGTTTTATTTATTTAAACTAAAGGCTGCACGTTTTTGAGGAAATAATGGTCCAAATTTGATAGCCCGTAACTTCAAAGCTCTTAATATTTCAAGCCCCAATATTTGTATTTTTACATATCTCCATATACTATCACTTACCCCTTAATTTCATTAAAATCGGTGATGTGAAGGTCCAAACATGAGTTGACTTGGTATGGAATTACCCGTTTCGCAGTTTGTTTATTAATTTTTTATAAATAATGTGTTACTAGAGGTTTCGGAAATGGCAAGTATTATATTATATTATATAAGGTGATTTCATTCGAATTGCTACATCTATATTCGTTTTAAGACACTAAATGATATCCTAAGTTAACACGTATTTCTTGCGAATCTATTAAATTAAATTTAAATAATACAGGCAACTATGCGAATCAACTTTTTTTTTTTTTGGTAAAAATTACGCAACTCGGAGATGATTTCCTATACCTTACCTCTGGTTGCATTAATTTATATATCGACTGGTAAATATTTATTATCAGAACTTTTTTTTTAATGAATAAGGTGTGGGAAGATGTAAGTTACGTACTTTGTAAATTTAGGTCATTACTCAACCACCCCACACTTGACTGACTTTTCGTGTAAAACATCAAGCCAGGAATATGTCCTCCGTAGATATTGTTTAGGAAATGTCAAATTGTATAGGATTTCTGGCCAATAATACTTTGACATAGTGTGGATATAATTGTTTTATTTGTATAGAAAACAGTGCGTTTTCAAACCCGATGATTATTTGAGTTGCAACATTATGTTTCGTTTCCATATTAAGTGCCAAGTAGTTTACCGTGTCTTTAGGACGCTTTAAAATATTTTTAAAACTTCGTTGTGTCTTAAAGAAAATGACATTGCAAAATTATTTCATCTTTAGGATCGTGAAATTTGTG
Source organism: Limonius californicus (assembly GCA_014611495.1). Lineage (NCBI taxonomy): Eukaryota > Metazoa > Arthropoda > Insecta > Coleoptera > Elateridae > Limonius > Limonius californicus. The sequence goes on from JABXWE010039798.1 coordinate 8,477, forward strand.
ACAATCTGTATGTAAATTATTTGTTTCCGACGTTATTATTACATCTACTACATACATTGCTGTATATTGGGTTGCCTACCAAACAACATTATTAAGCAAAGAGAGCCAGGTAATAGATGCAACATGGCAGATAGGAAAGTGTACCAGAGGACAATACAACTGTTATCAAATAATAAATGTATTTTAATAACAAATATACAACATACATCCCAGTACTTTTCGACTATAATAATTAGCTGCATTTTTAATTTGTTACCATAGTACATATAACAACAATAGTTGAAATGTAATTTCACAGGAAATTATTTATAAATTTTAGACAAGGGAAGGGGGATGGTGCCTTGGAGAGGACCTAAAACCGTCGGTCCTCCTGGGTTAGTGCGCCACGTCATTAACTACCTCAAACAGGGTTAAAGTGGCACCAGAGTGCGGAACCGAGTATTTGGATATCCCCGCAATCATTTCCCATACGCAATTTATTTATTTAATGGAAGGGGGATGTGGAATTTAGTATGTTGATCTTTAATGGTCTCATTAGTATTTATAATATACTAATAAATCACCCTATGATGAAATCTTCACTGTTAAAAGGTCAATACGTATACAAATACGAATGGGTACGGATATATCAAAATTGATAGGTAGGTCAACAATATTTCGCTCTGTCGAAACTGATGTATCCGCCCGTTGAGTATCAACCACAATAAGAAAGCCAGTTGAAGCCACCGAAAGACGGAGATTGCTAGTTTTTAGAATCCTCACATTGATATAATTTATTTTAATACAATTGATAATTGCTGAAAGGTTCGAATAACCGTCAACAATATTTTAATTGTTAATTCTACAAAACCCGAACAAAAACAATCCATACACACGAATGGAACGTAAAACATTTTTATATTAAATGTATCGATTTATCTATAAAATAAGGCATAAATATTAATGCCTCATAGTGTTTCACTTTTTCCGGACTCATATAAGAACAAAATATACAAAAGAGTCGTGGAAAGTGAAAACTTTGCTTTGAAAAATCAAGATTCTCGGGAAAGTTCAGCAGAAGTCAATTTTCTCCCCATTAGACCTACATTTAGGACTCAATCTCGATGCTAGCAATTATTACTTTTTCCTTCGTTTAGTTTTAAAGTGCGGATCTTAAACGCAGCTTTAATAATCGAATGCCCTGGAACAGTTCCTGCGTTGTATTCGTTCCTTCGCAGTTTCATGAAAATTGTTTAATTTTAATTGCTGAAATAGTTTATTCAGTTATCCATTAAAATTAGGCTATAGTTTTCCGTATGATGCAACTTTCAAACTCAAGCTCCTCCACCATCGTTTGATAAACAGTGATATCTGTACTAAAGAATAATAAGTAATCTATCATGTAAACGAACTATACCATTTTAAGTTTTTCTAATTTTGGAGCCCATGCTTTACTTTTTTAAACTTATTAGAAATTTGCCTCGTATGTAAAATACAGTAAATACTATAAAGTATTAGTTAAATCACAATATTTATTTATTTCTCGTTGTTTACAGCATTATTGGCCCACACCTTCTAAATGTATATGTTGACCTTAGTCGAAGGCCAATGTCAATCTGATTGGAGCGAAGAAATAGACGAGGTGACATGGAGAAAAGTCAACGTTTCCATTCAATCAATAGCAGCCTGTTCGGTTCTTATAAAATACGTTTACTTTCATTTTGATAGACACCAGCATTATTTTTTATTTCATCTCGAAACGAATGCAGTATAATATTTTGCTTACAATAAGCAAAGACATGTTTCAATCTAATAACTGGAAAAAATAACAGCATTTGATCAATATTAAAATGTATAAAGAAATGTTCGAACGTTAACTTTATTAATAATAATTTATTTTCCAGATTACTCATGTTTCCCGCTGCAGATTAATTTTTCGCGAGTTAATTTTCAAATTCATAAAATTAATTACTAAGCATTTTAACGCAATTTGTAAAATACCCTCGTAATCAGTGCGTTAATCCTATGGACACTGTACGATGCTTACAATCTGTTTACAAGGGTAGCTTATGCTCACCCCTGTTTATTAAAATCTTTACACTCCCGCAGAAAACGTTTTGACAAATTAAAACTGAATGTAACTGAATTAAAATCACGACTTAAGCTAGAAACGACAAATTTGCATGAAGTTTAAAATGAAGAACCACTATGTTACTGATGACTTTACGATTATGTTTCTGTATGGTACATCATATTATGGATTTGTTGAAAATAATAGCATGATGATTGACGTAATTGTAAATTATAAAAACGGCTCAAAATTAAATTTTCTGAATAAAGATAAGTAATTTACAGATCATTTGTATTCTTTTAATACAAAGCACTTTCATTATTGTTGTTTTTCTTTCTTTGTACATACGTTTGAAATCTATGTGTAGATCTGTTTCACCTGTTAGAACGTTTTTGTTTACTCAATTCTGCGTTAATGGAAGTCATATCTAAACGCATCCATTACATAAGGTGTAAATTTGGGTGTATTTGTTTGGTATCAAACAAGTATTGTTTTGTATTCGATGAACACCTGCTTTTCAATATATGTGTGTATTATTGTGCATTCATTTATTTCATAATTAAAGCAACGCTGATCTCACAAATAATAGCTAGGCACTTAAACGTATTTAAAATCGCCTTCCTATAGAAACTCTTAAATTCCTCTACGACTTGGAAATGATCACTCATCGCGATGGGGAAGTGCCGACTCCAGAAATAGCGAGGCCTCGAGTCCCTCACGAGATCCTTTTTGCAATAGGAGGATGGAGTGGAGGTTCGCCCACTAACTAGAACAACAGGCCGGGCCAGTTTCATGCACACATATTTATTTTTCTAGAAAGTTCTCTAAACCAACATGTTACTAATTAATTAATATGTGGCGGTAGCTTATTGATTCCTTAAGAGAAACAGGAATAGCAAGTAAACTAATTAAAAATAATGGTATAAATTATACAATATTAGTTTGAATTAAACTTAAAAGCGTCGATCGCAACCAGCTCGTTATTTTGGTACAATTTAATACTGCTTAAATAACTTGCCAGAAAATGCAAAAAAAAGCGTCTAACATAATCAGTACGTTCCAGGCACTGTTGATAGAATTAAATATTAAACAATAATTTATATCAGCAAGTATTACATTTTGTTGGGATTATGTAGTGCCATCCATCATAGAAATTCTTACTGTAAAAGAGTTACAGGTCATTTGCTCTTGCCACTACTTGCTCGCCACCGATTGCTCGCTGGGAAAGATGTTCGTTAAGACGGTTAGCCAACTTGCTCGCCGTACTGTAACTATAACTGCATCAATGCAGAAAAACTATTAAAAACTATAAATATTTTGTTAGGCACCTTCGTTTGTAAAATAATTTAGCATATCTTTTACTTAATAGTTTAATGCTTTACTTTTACTTTCAGATACGGTCGGTTTTGAAATATTCGTTTATGACAGTAGTCTCAGTGGATAACTGTGTATTAAAATGTTTACTTACTTAAGCTGAAAATGTTATCACTATACTAATAACGCAATTTTAAGAGAAGATATTATTTAAAAATAATTTAGAAATATGTACAACATAAAAAACCAATACACTTCTAATTAATTGTATTATAAACAAAAATACATATTTTCCTATATAAATTTAAATGCAAGAAGAAGCCACCCTACTTTAACTGGGGACATTTATTAGAAAATCTAAAATTTTGAGAATATCCAACAGCATGTACTATTACAGATAATATTTAATTTTTTAAATAAATTGCTTGCCAAGCATCTGTCCAGCGAGCATGCGGCAGACGATAAAAACAATGGCGAGCAAACAGTGGCGAGTAAGTGGGCGGACACCCTGTAAAAGTGGCTTGCAACAATGAACAAATGTGAACAAGTACAGTAACGTAACTTTGAAGGTGGGGTAAAAGGAAAAGGGAAAACAAGGTGGGCCCCAGCGTAATAATAGTCAGTGTACCTATACACAAACAATAAAATGTTTGATCATTACCGAATTACCTTTTTTATAACTGCTTTGGCTAAACGGTCAATTATTTGCTTTACGTTTCAGATAATTGTAACATGCTGTTCTGCTAATAGACATGCTACACCTGCTTGGCATACAGTTCGAGGACCGTGTATTTGTAAACAATGATTTAATTGGGTATGTTAATCATTACTCGCACTAACACTAACTGAATATAAGCAAAAAATTAGAAAGTTATATGTATAAATTGTTATGATGTTTTATTGAGGGACCTACATATTATGTGCTCCAAATTGATGCGACAAACATGTTATGCTTGAAAAAAAGGGAGAATGTTGCTTTACTTGCACGTAATAAAGATGATCTCCATTTTATATGAAAAAAAATATTACAATATTATTACACAAGTTATTGAAACAACACAAAGGGCACACTTCAAGGAATAACGTTAAACGAACTCTTATCGCAGGGTTTGTAATATACATTTTGGTAAGTTCTGTATAACTTTAAACCTCTTGCGCTGGTTAACTGAACAAGGCGAAGGATACAAGGTAGTAAACATGAACTTATAAAATATGGATGCAGCAAAGAAATGAATTAAATGCTATCGAAATATCTAAGTTTTTTCTTATAAAACGTTAAACAACTTTAACAATTAAATGACAAAGTAATATTTTTTCATTAGCACCTGTGACATTTACATTATTAAAACTAGTCTAAAAGACAAACCATTAATTTTTATCTGTTACATTCGTATACTAATTACTTAATAACTAGAGTCCATCCAGCAATGTCCTTTAGAGTTTTCTCTTATATTTACACTCTCACTTGCGCACCATGCTTTGATGTTACACAGTCACTACACGAGCTCAAATGGTTTCATCCTCTTCAGTCTTCGGACTAGGTGTTGGTTATCCAGCAGTTGAAGAGCTTCTGCGTTCTCGTGAAGGTGAAGTTTGGCTTCATGTTTGCTAGCATACCTTTTACCGTTGGAACGTTGAGGTCTCGGTGTAAATCGGAGTTACGTACATACATGGAGCGTTAACTATGTTACACAAAACATTTTTTTTTGAAATGGTTATATGGATTTGATGTTAGTATCGCTGGCGCAGCCCCAGAGTTGAATGCCATATAGCCATACCGGTTTCAGTATGTGACTGTAGATCAGTAATTTGTTGTGTATTGACAACTTGGAAATTCTGCCAAGTGTCCAATAAAGTTGCTTGTATTTCAGATTAAGCTCAGCTCTTTTTTTCTTCACATGCTCTTTCCATAGGAGCCTGGCGTCCAGGGTAATGCCTAAATAATTGCTGTTATTCTCATAGAGCACAATGGTACCATTGACATCCAAGGTCGGAGGGTTAACTAACTTTTTGTTGGTAAAATTATCACGTAAATATGCGAGCTCGTTTAACTTGATCTTCAATTGTTTGGTCCAATCAAGTTTTTTGTTGCTAGCTACTTGCAGTTTTCTAGTGGACATGTCTTTCTCTTTGTCTACTACGAGGAGTGCAGTGTCGTCTGAAAATGTGACTACTGTGATCCGTTCTGCTGCTGGTATATCACTAGTATATAGCACTATAGCCCAAGGACACTACCTTGAGGCACGCCCGCTCGTATTTCCTTCAAGTCAGAATATTCGTCTTCCTGTTTTATTCTGAAGAGTCTGAGGTATACGATGTTAGTATCTCTACATACTGTTTCTGGAGCATTTTGCTTAATTTTTATATGAAACTTTCGTGCCAAACTTTGTCGAAGATCTGGGAAACGTCTAAGAAGACTGCAAAGCGGATTTGTTTTTCTTCAGGAGCACGTTCTATTACGTCAGTGATACAATACACTTGATCGATGGTTAAGTGCTTTTGTCTAAAACTGAGTTACATTAAATAAATAATAAGGTCTAATTTAACGAAGCACTTTCGAACGTTCCCACCTTTTCACGTAGAAGCACTTGCATATTTTCTTCTGGTGTTGATAAAATTCACTAGATGAAATTACGATGGTACTTCTGCTCTCTGTTGATCTTGAACCACAAAACGAAAGTCCATCACTTGTTGCTTTTTTCTAAGTTCCTCGCAGAAAAACTTTGGACAGGATATCTTTGTGTTCGTAAAATCTTTTTACAAAGTAATTAACCCAAATATTATTTACTACTTATTGCTTCGGATGTTTAAATATACCAATAGACTCATACATACGTTGCACTTCTATATTTTTTTTAAATTGTTAACCCCAAACCTGTTTCAGTTTTCAAATTGTTGTTGATTTGATGTTACTTAAACTTTTGTCCAACTTGTAGCTGATTCCTAATCTTGAAATTTGTTGGCGTTTTAAATGTCAAACGCAGATACAAACAGAACATGTCGAAAAAAAAAATCTGAAGTCTACTGACACTACTTTGATACTCCGCCCCAAATTCGTGATTTCGGCTAATTTACAGAATTGTATTAATTTTTCACACAGTAAGTAACAAATAACACTGACTTGAACCGTAGCACTTAATAATATAGTTTTATTCAAACAGGATGTAATAAACAAACAAAATAACAATTTTAATTGATTCGCCAGACGAGCGTCTGTCCGCGTTGAGATTTGCATGGCAAGTCTCCATGGTTTCCACGGCAACATCATAATACAAACAAAAATACGTACATTTTACAGAAAACAGGTGACTTCCTCAAATCAATTGGAAAGCAGAATTAAATTAACACAAATTAACAAAATACTATATATATAAATAAGTTTTTGGAAAGATTATTTAGATCAAACTTGAAATTTTGGCCATATTCCTTATTTAATAAGGAATGTTTTGACGTTTCACACGGCCTATCAATGTTTGTTTTAGAACAAAACTCATATTTATTTTAAACATAAATCACCTTATATTAATAATATTACTATTAATTATTACCAAAATCATATTAAAATGTTCTTCACACCTATATCAAACTATTACTCACAAAAAACATACAAGGTCATTTTCCTCCAAAATTATATGTTAGTTGGCAGTTGTCGAACAAAATACACAAATCTCATATCTTATTGTTTTGCAGGTGAAAAACTCACAGTTAAATTTCATAAATCCCTTTAATATCTTCATACAATTATTACGACTACGAACAAGCAAAACGAAACAGAGAATTCAAAGACTAGACACCAGATGAACCCAAACAAAATCAACGGAGATGCTTAGGTTTGTCTCACACCGCCTCGACACTGCGCAAGCGGTACAAACGAAGATCACGATTATGATGATGATGATGATGATGATGTGAACATAGTACGACGGATCCCATCCATTATTCAATTGTGCCAGAAACCATTTGTTACTATTGTGTATATTCGCACATTATTGGTAGTGGTGTACAGGTGACATCTGTTATCATATACTAATTACTATTAAATAACGAGGGAACCAATCAATCAACAATTCAACTTTACTTGAATTCTATATCTTGCAATGCTCTTGAAATGAAATTTTTCAAAACAACGTTAATTGTATGATTCCGGTATTTTATCCACTTGCCGTTGAAGTTATAATCGACTTATAGGTAATTGCTTGGTATTTTTTTTTTGTAAATAAACATATTAGACTCGACACCTTTACGTTATCTTCTATCAATGCTGTAACCTGTTTGTATTTCTAAACACCATTCAAAAATTCTTTCTTTATTCTTTGTTTATTTACCAAACCTTAAAGTCGTCGTCGAGCACTAATAAGCCTTATTGCCTTGTAGTTAGTGCATTCTGTAATTGTTACGTACATTTCTAATTACTGCTCATTCATGTTTCGAACATGTGTTTAAAAAGTCGGTAAGGTAATAACTTGGTCGATTTTCGATAAGAACGAAATAATGCATGCAAAATTTACATTAGGCCGAAAAAATAAATATCACTTAGTATGCATACACAAATTTTAGAATATTAGTAGAATATTACGTAGTTTGTATTCCCACAGTGGACACTTTGTTCATAATTATCTGACGAAATCAATATTAGTTAACCACAAGCGGTTAATAAATTAGCCGAAAAGGTAACTAAATACTGAATATCTCTTGGTTACCTTCATAAAATAAGGAAAGATTAAAAAGGTTCATCTTTATGTCATCCCAAGAGAATAAACTTAAATTATCTTTAAAGTATATCTAGTGTATCTATTAGACATTCATAGCAGATTTGGTGTAAGAATGTCACTAAAGTTTGAATTAAATCAAACATGCACAAGAAATAATAATTCTTCACCAAATGACTAACATTGTAACGACCCTGATCTTGGTATTGGGAAGAACTTCTAGCTTAGACAATGGTAAGATCGTGTAGATACCTTATAGCGAGGACTTTTTGCTTCGTATTACGGATTGTCAGTAGTATATTACCATACCATAAACACTGTATATATTTTTATAGAGTATGTCTGAGCACATGAACGTAGGGTATATTGTCACTCAGAATGACTAACGGGAAGTGAAAATGAAGAGAACTGAATAGAAGGAACCGACATGTTTCAATGGATCATTATTGTTTCTTACGAATGACAACTGTCAATATATAACCTCTTCACTACAACTTTGACTTTTGAGGATGTTATAAATAGTAAATTATAGATAGGAGCTGCATGTTTGATGTATTAATTTAATTATTTTTGTTAATCAGATGGTAAAAGGCTGCTATAGTAAAATAAAAAACTTCAGTTTTGTTTATCATCAAGGGTTCGCATCGAAAGGAGGGTGTGTGAGGTCTGGGGCGGACTCTAGATCTGGTTTGATTGGACAGATAAGAGTTAACTAAATTAAGGGACGGGTGTCACGTAGTTTAGACAATCTAATGTCAAAATCTAGTTGTGGTTTCATGTCTAGGTTGTCGTCGAATATTCTTTTCCTTGAATCCTGCTTATCTGTCCGAATATTAGACCTCAGACAAGTAGCTGCGAGGACCTGATCTTGGTTGGTGTGATGGTTGGGTGTTTGGCTGACCTCAAAGAGTCTGTTTTTGTACCAGGAATCCTTTCCCGTTGTCCATAATCATCTGTCGGTAGCGGAGAAAATCCGGTCGTTCAGTACTGACATCTTATTTAATGTAACAGTTCGTGTTCAATACGTTATTGCATTTATCCGTTTATTAATATTCAAATTTTGACGTGTAAACGGTTCCATAATTTGACAAGATATCAGTAATGTCGTTTGATTGTACAACTACAATTACAGCTGACAAAGATGCCTAAATGAGTAGAGGAACAGCCAAGGAGGAATTGTATAATTGGGCGTTAGAACGGCATTTTAGAGGAATTTGTTTCTGGTGGTGAAATTAGGAATACGGTAAAACTAAACTGCGTAACTTGTTACGAACCATTATCATCAACAGCTTTCTTGTTCTAGTGTTGGACATCGGCCCCTTCTTTGGCACGGGTTTTTCCTCCGCGTTAAGATAGAAACGCTGAGGACCTACAGTTTAACGTCGAATCCGAACGACAGAAATTCCCGAGAAGGTTTTTACCATTAAGGTTCCATGGTTGCAAGCCGGATTGCCAAATTGTGTGTGCTGGGTCGCAGACAAGATTTTTCATAAATCTGTGTAGTATGGACGTTTTGCTCAGAAAGCGAGCACCCTATCAGCTGACATACCCTACGATTAGTCTAACAGTATTTAAGTATGAAAACAAAAATGTATGAAAGATGCCCAAATTCGCTTATCCTTCAAATTAGTTGACTTTATTGGAATGATGTTTTTTAAGAGGGGCAACTACGATTAGAACTGATAAAGGTGGCAAGGTTTAGGGAGCCACTCCAGATGTTTACAGCAAACACTGCGCCTCTTGTTAAGGGAACAGTCAAGAGTCACCCTGGCGGAGTAGCAATTGGGGTGTTAAAAGGGCGCTTTAAGGGGACCTGTTCTTGAGTGTCACACAGTGTCCAATTTCAATCTCATAACTTGCCACTGTTAGTTTAACGTTAAATATTACAAACCCATATGCAAATTAGAATATAGTATTCCTTTACCTATCGAACTTACTAAAAGTTACCACCGAATGTGTTTCGATCCCCGTTCCTCAACTACTTAGCATCACATGCTGTGAAAGCTCTACAAAACCTGGTAGTATGCTCCAGGGTAGTTAAGGAATGCCTGAAAATGCTGGTGGCACCGGCAGAACATTACATGATAATTCTGGAATGGGTATTGATAAATATAATCCGTACAGACTGTTGATATAATGATAAGTGGGGTATCACATCCACAGTATATTAGTATTAAAAAATTTAAACATTTAACTGACAAATTTCAGGTATATCGGGTTTATTTGGAGACAGTTGTGGTCTGTTATACTATAATGGTAGGAAAAAGCACCCTAAAACTATCTAGTAGGCTTGCTTTCTTCTAGGACGAGGTAGTAGTGTTCAGTGTCGTTTTTACACTATTTTATTAAGATTTAGTTGTTTCTTAAAATGTAAACTTGTATACAGCATGCTACTTACATTAAAAGTTGGTTTTTCCTGTAAAATCAAAAATGATACACATATGGATACTGTTCACGTAACACACAATTTAAACGATGCATTTAAAAATAA
>JABXWE010039825.1:0-16264 GCA_014611495.1 Limonius californicus
CGCCTAGTAGACTCGGCGGCGACAATTCTAAATCCTAAATCAAAGCAATACACCGAATCCACTATTAGTGATGCAAGGTCCAGGTATCAAGGACAAGGGTCGACCAGCTACAGTCGAAGAAGGGGGGGTTTGATAAGCCTAGGCGCCACCTGTTTAAAATATCCTTATTCCTTGAAAATTACACGAGGTAAACAGGAACCTTCCTGGAGATCGGACTTACCTTGCTTCGGTAATTGCTCAAATTGTTCCCAAAATAAATCATGTTACCCCAAGACACAATAAAACACAACATAAATTATCAATCTTCAATTTATCTAAAGATTTAACCTTATATCCTTGAAACACCAACAATTGGAATAAAATATGTATGTCTTCAATAAGATATGGTTATAAGTAGGTAACACTGGTTAAACAATTATGGTTAACAGTACCATAAAAACATTAATAACCCCAAAAAAAATTCTTTAAATTCTCGGGAACGCAATAATGCGAAAAGGTTATCCAGATGATGTTCAAAACTACTCTCGCTAAGTATTTCTATTCTTCGAGGCCTCGCGATTTAAATACCCAGATATAATTACCTAAATAAAGGTAAAGGTGTCGGCTATCTATATTTAAGATTAAAACTTCCGCACTATTCCCCCTTTCTAACTGAATTTCAACCAATAAAACAATTTGAATTAATACTGTTGACCATTTAACAAATTAATTCCAAATTCAACAAAAATTATTACCTATTTACACAGATTACAAAGTTAATGAAGATTAAACCTTCACTAGATAAGAGTACTTAGTATTATTATCAATTTAAGTATACAATGATAAGATTTATTATGATTAATCGCTGTTCAACTAAAAGTTTTCCGGAACCCCTCGTATCTTCGAAATTATATCTGCAAATTGAATGTTAAAAATGGATTAACACACCTAGAACTTCGTATCTCGCTCTACACCTGTTGTACTCGTTCGCCTGCACTGCTGATAATACCGCCTGTTTCGAACCCACAGGATCTCTTCGATGTTTCACGATTGACTGATAAATTGTTAATTTTTTGCTCCAGCCAGGTTCCGCCTAATTAAATTCAATATTCTTAGAAATGAAAGAGAAATTTGGATCTCCAAAGCTTACCAAAGATGTTATATGGCGATAAATTCTCCCAAAACAAATGCACTCAAATTGGGATCAACTCCCGGGAAATCACATCAACTAACGATGACTAAAACTTCCCAAACGTGTATTAAAACTTTAAATTGGAAAACTTTCCAAGTCTTATTTCGACTTATTAAATTATCTCAACCACGTGCACATTCTAGAAGAACATGTATAGTAATCGTCTAAACGGAAACCCAAATTCACCAAATTTTGAATCGGAACCACTCGAGTAGACGACACGAAGCTTTTACAAGGCCAAAACTGAATTAGTCAAAAATATATATATGCAAACCAAAACGCCGTATAGAAAATTTGAATGTCAACCAACTAGGCGTAAGAAATCGCACGTTACATTGTTGTCGGGGAATCTTCCGTCGGTAAATTGTTGTCGGGGAATTTTCCTAGACCCAAATGTCTCTTACTATCATATTTTCCTATATCCTGCTAGGCAACAACAACAGTTTATACATTAACTTGTTTGCAATCCGGCAAGTGGGTAGAGCAAATGTAGAAGGTAATCTATTATCGTGATATTAAGTAGCAAATCTCAAAGAAAAATTAGGTTTAAATCTGAAGAAAAAGTAAGCCAAATATACCTGTAAACGTCCTCTTATCATGATACTCAAAACAAATATCAGAGAAGAGCTGGGTTTAAACTTAACAACTGCTTTATTTCTTATTTCTACGTTAAATCGGTATAGTATTAACCGCCGATTGGCCAAAGATTTATTTGGTTGGAGCTGCTGGTTGATGTAATTTCATTCGACGAATCGTAATAAAAATACAATAGACAATAACAAACATCAGCATAAGATTGGAAGCCTCTAAAATTTCCTGGAGGTAGCTATAAAATTATTGATTTTACAACGTCCAAATCAAGATTATTCTAAAGATTAAATGCACACTGGAAAGCCGTGCGTTCTGCGCGAATCAGAAAGTACATTAAATATATTAACAGAGATGTTATTTTCCTTCTTTAAATTACTTCCTATGCAGAAATAGTGCAGCTGTAAACTCAAATTAGTCAAATGTTTCTTGTCAAATTTTGGGATGAGTATGGTGGCAAAATCTTATATTCTGAAAGGCAACGATAAAGCTTTATAGAAGAGTTTGGTTACAGTATGATAAGTGAATAGGGCAAATGTAGGAAACAGTGTATTATAGTGATAGAAATAGTCAAATATCAAGAAACAATTGGGTTAAAATCTGAGTATACCGCAGGTCAAATATCCTCTTACCGATATTCCAATCAAACATCGGAGAAGAGCTAAGTTTAAATTTGGCAACACTTTTATTTCTTATTTTTGTTTCTTTTTTCTTTATGTGTAGGCCAATGGCTCGTTAATTAGCTACTACATAGAAAAAAGTACCACTAAATGGTTTACGATGGTCGAAGGTGTTTGTATGACAACCGAGACTGACGGCTTTAGGTGCCCTTTGAACCACGACCGGTACCCATATATTAGCCCATCCCCATCCAAGTACTGACCAGAGCGGATATTTCTGCACTACGAATGCCTTTAGACCGGTGTCAGCAGGGGACGTTATGCTACCAATTATTTCTTTTTTCTGTATTAAATCCGTACAGGATGAAATAATTTAATTCGATAAACTGTCAAAAAGCTCCTGCAATTCATTCACCATAAAACTGTTGAGTTTGCCATGAAAATTACGTTCAAATTAACTTTAAGTTTCCATTATATATATATAAGAAAAAGTTAAAGTATAAAAAATATACAGTGTTACATTACAGATAAAACGATTTAGTTTGATAAGAATTTTTTTGTAAAATTTATAATTTACATCTTCATATATAGACATGGTACATTGCCTACAGGTTCGTCTAATTTCAATCAAACATGATAAATTTCTATAGATACTCTTTTTATTTTCTTATTTTTTAGAAGAAGCTGCTCAAACCTGAGGCGTTCCATATACATATCTCTTTCTTCTCTCCGAGTGCTGAATATCTCTTGCGAGACCTAGCAATCTTCTCTACTACGCATGTGTTACGCGTTTTTTAAAGTACTCCAGAGATAAAGGACCTACAGCTTAACGTGGGCTCGGAATCACGGGCAGTGTACACACTCCAGAGAACATTTACTAGGCAGAATATCTCGCTGGTTTACCATTGCCTTGCAAGGGAGAGCGGCCGTTAAAGATCAGATGTTTTGGTACTGGGAATTGAACCCCATACCTTCATTGTAGGAGTCTAACGCGCTGACCTCTAGCCTACGACCAAAATATTATGTTTGTATAGATTTACGTACAAAGTCTTGCTTAGAATAGTTGATTTAAATCTGGCGACTACACTGGCCAATATTTGAGAACAAGTATAGCAGAATCTTTAAAAAATTAATCCGTATGCAGGCAGGCCTTATATGAATTTATGGTAAATCAGCACGTCTGCTTTCAATAATTGTTGTTAATATCTCGTAAAATGTAACTAGATTTAAGTCTCACAAGCAAGCAGACGAGATTTATAGATATTTAGAAAGCAGAAAATCATTTCAATATTAATGCGTCCAATGTGAATTTGAATCAAAATTACCACGTATGGGTTTAACAATTTTTGTTAATATCCCGGGAAATATACGATAGAACAAACCCGGGAGATTAAACTGTTCGAGATTTAATATACATACAAAACCAACTCGGTTTAATGTCTATATACGATACAGCTATCAGGCGCGTAATTACTGTATTAGCATTTTAATAGTAAATAGCTTATTGGTTGATTTGCAAAATGTATATAAATTTGAATGTGTCCAACATACTGGACCCTTTTTCATAAAAACGCAGCGTTATGTTTTTCAGAAGATACCTACAAAGTATCTCTTATTGCTTCCACTCTCCTGGACTAAAAAGCGCTTACAACCAGAATGATTGCAGCTACATTTAGAAAGCTTTCAACCCTTGAAATGTTTTCCGTTTACGACCACTTCAAAACACGTGACTCTGCTTTTATTTTCAAAAAAGGGGTATTATTGTTCTCATTAACAACACAGCCTTTTCTTTTTCAGGGATGCTGCACGTGATGTTTTACTTTGTTTTATTTTACGCATTTCACTGACGATTTGGATAAAAGTCCAGCAGAAGAACTTATTTTAGCGGGTTTACGTTACTTTAACAATAACTCTTGTAATTTATCGACTATTCTCAAAGTTATAGATCCAGACATACAAAAGATATTCCTTTAACTACTACAATTAGTCGAAAAAGATTTATGCGTCGCGACGAAAATGGTTAAGGTTTCCCTCAGGACAACCTTCTCATTTTTCTTAATAAAGCCAATGTTCCTAATCCGAACCCTACCCTTGCACCTTATTTATTGTTGGACAGGTTAAACCTGTATTCACCAAAGCACAAAACACAAACTCTGCAATATTTGTCTCCCCAATTTGCAACGAATGACGGCTGGTTTGAATTTAGTCTGCAAATAGCGATGTTAATTAAATTTTCCCGATACCCAAGCGTCGAAAAGTGATGGTAAATCTACACAGCTTCAAATATATTTGCTTCGTGAAATGAGACACATCAAATTATATGTTTGCTTTCAACACAAATTAATATTGATTTTATTAACTGTAATGATGTTAACGGAATATCCACAAATGATGAGCTTAAATATTGGAACATTTTTTCCTTTTACAGGCATGGATTGATATTTAATATGTTCTTATAAAATAATTTCAAAATGTAAATAAAAAAAAAGTATTTCAATTTGTTTGTAGAACTAAAATTTTGTTAATGGAAACAGAAAAATAGGGTTGATCTATTTAAGTAGATCCAATACCGACTTCGCATTTTAAAATTATGTAACTTTTTCCGCCATGAAATCATTATATTCTTTTCTCTATCCCCTCTAGGGCTTAGAGCCGTCCACCTGAACGCTATAAGCTAACTGCAACCAATGTAAAAGACAATGCATGTAGTATACTACAAAATAGTTTTGGCATTCTTCTGATTTCAGGCAAATTATAATCTTAACAGTAGGGTTAGATAAATTACTTTGTTAAAGGATGGTAATTGGAATTAAACTGAAAAAAAAAACTAAATCAAGTCGACATCTACAGTGGTGTGAGAAAGTTGTGCATCAGTTGAACAAATAAGATAAAATGCAGTTTATAACCATTTTTTTTTAATAATAAAGGTATTTAAACACAATACAAGTAATAATAATAGCCCAAATGTTGATCCATAAAACACGGAAACAATATTCGATATATAAAATTTATTCAAAAACACAGAAAAATTGTACATTATATATAATAATGTAGTCTACACCTAAACGTTTATTACAATACACACTAATTAATTTTAAACTATTTTAGTAATTATTAGGCTATCCTTTGTGTTTAATAACTAGTTCACACCTTTTTGGCATAGAATTCATCAGTTTTTGTAATTCTTTCTTCGTAATGCAGCGATACCGGGCATCAATTAGGGATTCGATTCATTCTAATTTTTTATGGGCTTGCTTCTTGGAATAAGTTAGAAATCCTCTGCCATACGTTTTCTATAGGAGTTAGGTCCGCGGATTGTGCTGTCATACAGTCGAAGCTATGCGGAACTTTTTCCCACCACTGTAACATAAACATATATATTTTTTATTATTATCAACTCTTACTCGTTTTTAGATGATTTATTAATTTTTTTTTCAACTTTGGATGTGTTGCCTGCTAATTTTAAAAACCGCATGTTCAAAAGTAATCTATTAAAGGAGCTACGGTTTGATAATAAATAGCTTTTATTACTATCACTAATTACATGTTATGAATATATATATTTTTTTCTTCTTCATCTTATTATTATTATTGTTATAGAACGCCTGCTCTTCCGAACTCCTCACCAACTGCTTAGAATAAGTGAAGCAATTATTGAATAAAGGTTCGAGGAAAAAGAATACGCTGATACTGTGTTCATAGATCTGGAAGAGCGTTTAACAAGGTCTGGCACGACGGGCTTCTTTACAAAATGATACTTCTAAACACTCCAAGTTACTTAATCAAAATCACTCACTCTTTTTCGACCAATAAAACATTTAGAGTCAGGATTAACTCAACATTACCTAGTACCAAACCCATAAAGGCAGGAGTGTCCCAGGGTAGCATATTAGGACCAACTTTATTTAATCTGTTCGTTCACGATCTGCCTACAGCTATCAACTCAACACTGGCCAGGTATACTGATGACACGGCGATAATAACACAGAGGTCCAGTGCCGAAACAGTAATTAAACACCTTCAAAACACTATAAATATAACGTGTGAATGGTTCCCGAAATGAAAAATCAAAGTTAATTCCGACAAATGTCAAACGAAAATGATTACCCGCAATCCATACGCACTGCACGGAAGGTATGCAGCCATTGCAGATTCATACGCAAATGCAAGCAGTGTATGGAAATGCATGTATTGCGTACCCAACTGTGAAGAAATGGTGCCGAAAATTTATGAATGGAAAAGAGGGAACTATAGATGAGCCGCGACCAGGTGCACGGTGTACTGCATTAACAGAAAACAATATGGCATGTGAGGAAGGGCTTATTGAAGAAAAACGTCGAATATTAATTAGAGAAATGGTTGGTGCGAGTGTAGGATCTGTCCATGAACAAAAATGCTAGCGCATGGGTTTGTCTCAGACTATAGGCAAAATGGTTATGACTTTCTTCTGTCAATAGTTGCTGGTGACAAAACTTGGTGCAATTACTACGAGCCATCCAGTAAGTTATCGTCGATGCAGTGGAAACATTCAAGTTCACCAACACCGAAGAACTTTAAAGCACAACCTCCTGCAAGCAAGGTGATGTTAACATTTTTTTTCGACCATGAAGAACCCTTGTTGATAGCGTATAAGGAACCTGGAGTAATGTCAACGCAAATCTGTATAATGTAACTTTGAACAAGCTTCATCAAGCAATAAGACGGAAACGTCCAGGAAAACTTACGCGTGGGGTAGTTTACGTTTTGCTAATGTTAGGCCTCATATTGCTAATGCGGTAAAAGAAAACCTTCAACGAAAGAAATGAAGGGTTTTAGAGCATCCACTCTACAGCCCGGATCTATAGCTTTGCTATGTGTCAAATATCGACTCTTCTTCTTCTTTTGCTGTTTTTCCTTCTTGTTCTTCTCTCATACTGCTCGTCCCTCACGTTATTGTTTTCCTAATTAAGATTTAAATTGTATAATGGTAACGAGACCGACATCAGCTGCTTTAGGTTGTGCTTCTTCCGTTTCTTTATATTCTATTTCCTGTTCGTTCTCTTTCCCTTCTCCTTCTCATTCTCTGATCTGCCTCTCTTTCTCTTCTTATTTACCTACTCTTTTATTATTATTTCTCCTGTTATTTATTTTCTTTAATCTTAGCAATAATAATAATTATTTATTTTTCAGATTTGTTGTTTTCTATTTTCTCTGTTTTGCCATTGTTTTTGTCTTCTTTCATTAAGCCCTGATATGTAACTTTCTTAAAAAATACCTAAAGTAAATATTGCTCTTTCCATACTTTGCCTTCGTGTGCATCTTCTTCTTGTTTCTCCTTCTATTTCTCTTTCTACATCAAAATATTCCAGCATCTTGTTTTCAGATATGGGTTAATATTACAATACATTGATTTTTAATAAACCCAAACAGAATATCGTCCTGTTTGCGTATATTGGTTACTCGGCTTCTTTTCTTTACTATTTGTCTTCTCTTGCACTTTTTCTCATAAGTCTTCTTCTACTTTTTATATTTCCACTTCTACTGCTTTTACTTCTCCATTTATTTCTTTTGTCATTAGGTCTTCATGAGTTAAATAATTAATATATGTTTTTGAAGATTATTATATGTATCATCTTTTTCTTGTTCCTGTTACGAGCCAAACGAGCTTTTTTGTCGACCCGCAACAGGAGAGGTGGAAAAGGCCTTCGACTTAGCTCAGAGAAGTAGGGGTGGTTTACGAGAAACGCTGACGGGAGGGAAAATCGTACCTAGTTGTGTACAGTGTAGGTCAAAATTAGCGGGCGCCACCTTCCAAATCACAGCTAATTACAGGTTCTCGTGAATGGCCGTGAAGCCAGCAGTTTACGGTAATCGGACTCGCCTTTATTGTGCCTCCCTTCTGTATATAAAGCTTAGAAAGTTCATGCACACTAGACAATAAAAATTCAAAGAAGTAAAAGATATGGTGCATTTGAAGACAAATATAATTCTACTGCTGTTTGAAATTGGTAATACACGTAGTACAAGAAAAATATCCAAAACGGTAATAATTGTAGTTTAGCAGAGAGGGAAGATTCAACGTTCAAACACTATAGGCTCGCCGCCAGCGGCTTGCGGCATTTACTTTAATGAACAGATCTGCGCAGCCACAGACGTTCGAGTTTACAGACGTCAATTAACTTTAACCTAAACGAATAATGGAACACTGGGCAACTGAAGGTTGCCTCCCTTTTAATATTACAAGGAAATTAAACTGTTCTATTTCCTAGTCTTTAAGGAAATACTGATAAACAGGGAAAAACAAACACTGTTTAGTACATTGGAAAGTTTTACCTTACTGTTCTCTTCGGTACGGAGTAGAGAGATGGACATTTGGGGCATTCCTAGGTTCTTCGGGAAGCAGGAAAAATTCGCAGACACGCCCCTAAAGACAGGATCCCGAAGGAGACACAACGCTATGGGCCAGGACTTTCTTTGACAAAGAGAAGAGAAACGGGAACTTCAAATGCCAAAATCTCTCCTGCTGCACATGATGATCCCTTGTAACGGCTCAAAGTAGACTGCCACGAGGTTGAAAGCTTCTATTCCGGCACAAGTCGAGAGAACAACACTGAATTGTGTGAATTGACACTGCTAATATATTTAATCCGACACAAGTCGAAGATGCTTTTGCCTAAGGCAGAAAAAACTAAACGAAAACTTCATCTAGCAGAAGAGAGCAGCCAACAACCCGTTCACGTCCGTTCACTTCCAAAGGCCACTGACTTCTCCCTGCCTCAAAAACTCCCACCCAACGGCATTGTTCTTGAACAATCTTGCACGTGTGTCTTCCGGCGAATCTGCAAGCGAAGAGTTCCAAAAACTGCCTCTTGTCGGCATTTTCAGACTACACAAGTACGTCAAATGGCACAGATGGGAACTTTCAAAGGCTAAGCGGCAAAACTCAAACGAACATAACACCCGCATCTTTGCATCATATTCCTTTTATTTTTCTTCCTCCATCTTTCATCTGTTAATATCTACCTGCAATCTTATGCAATTTCTATAGATATTTGCATCATGTCCCTCTTCTATTTTCTTCATTCAGCTTTCATCTGTTAATATCTAAGGTAACACGGTCCAACATTGACACTGGGTTAACATTGACACATTTTTGGAAAAGCTTCTTAAAATTTGTTCTTTAAAACTTAAACGAAATCTGCGTTTTCTACAAATACAACATCTGTGCCTTCGTCTGGTCTAAAAAGCTGGAATTCGTACATCATAATTTTGGTGTCCGTAATCGCTATTTGTAATAACAGTTGATTAGTGTACAATAAATTTTGTGTATAAAAACTTTGCCGCTGTGTGGTATTTAAGCGAGTTTTTTATTTAATAAGGTAACTACAATTGTACTAATACTTCAGAGAAAAGATTCACAGTACAATACAGCAGAATAATTATAATTTAATTATTTTTGTTAAATTCGGAGATTAGGTAAACATTGTCACCATGTCAATGTTAACCTTTGGTAAATAATTTTAGACAAACAACAGACAGCAAAAGCAAACAAAAAAGCTAAGAAGAATATTACTAAACAAAAGAAAAAGAAGCGAAATGTCGCAGAAACGTCCAGTTCAGAAAGCGACGTAAATGTGGAGCTAGGAAGCAAGGATGATGGTGATGAAAGGTTTGACGTAAGTGACAGCAATGAGCACCAGGAAAATGAGACATTAGAAAGTTCAGCTGAAATTGTTAATTGTTCTTGGATTCTAGTTCGATATAATGATGTTTGTTACATTGGAGAAGTTGTAAATACAAATGATAACAATCGTAAGTTAAGTTACCTTTTTAAGAAAACGTTATATGCATTTTGCGTATCCTAATGTAGAAGATGCACAAGAAATCTTACCAGAGATTGTTAGAAAAACTTTGCAAGAACCAATAATCCAAAGAGGAGCATTATTTTAATGTGAAAGAGTTCCCAAGTGGTGTAATAATATATTAAACAGTTTAGGTTAATATTTTACCTTACATAACTTTGGATTGTTTCAAAATAAAAATTTTTTTAAACTAGCTTTGTTACTGATGTCAATCATTCCCCAAATCATCCTAATATTGACGCACAGCAGGTTTTGGAGGGGGGTGTCAATGTTGTACTACCATGGTGTAACATTGACACCTGAAGCAGTTTTTTAAAAAATTCACAATTTATTGAAATGCGAAATGTAGTTGAAACTAATATCCTCATTAATTGCTATTACCCTCCTTCCACCTAATGTACAAATTGCAAGCTGGTAGATATTACACGTATCCCAAAATAATCGTTAAAATAAAGATGTGTCAATGTTTGCCCCTTTTACCTTATCTTTAATCTTTCGAAATTTCTATGGAGATAAGTGTTCTGTTTTCAAATATCCCCATTGTCTTGTTCGAGATCTTCTGATTTCTTTAATATGCTTCCTCCTCTTTATCTATAGACTATTCTTAAAAGTGATGATTTCGTATTTTGGCTTCATGTTCTTATTTCTTTAACTTACATTTTATCTATTGATGCCTAGCTCTTAGATATGGATTTCTTACCTATTCTCCCCTTATTAGTCTCAGTTTACTTTTCATTATCTTCATTCCTCTTTCTATCAATCCTGAGGCGAAAGATTCCAGTCTGTGCTTATTTATTCTTCTTTGCGTTTGTTTTTTGGTTATATCTTTTTCCCTACGTTTTTTCTTGCTACATTCGTTACATTTTCACACATTAAGTGATTGCCGGTTGTAACGCATTACCTTTCGCTTCCTATATTTATCGTTATCTGTTTCTCCTTCTACTTCTTCTTTATATTCACCATCAACTTTCCCTTCAGGCAGAGAAGTAGTTTGCACTTGTAAATCTGCGAGGGATGAATTCCCAGCGTTTTTATGTTGACTTCTTTTTCTTCGTAGACTTGGACTTTCTTATCACAGAGCAGGTTCTTTTCTTCTTCCTTGCCTTATCCCTTCATTTATATTGTTTCTTCTTCTTCCTTTTCTTCCGTCGTCTCACATTCCTAGGAAGATTTGTCTTAATATGCGTCAATGCGTGTGCTAACTTTTTATTCCTGTCCTCTAGATCTATATTCGTGTTGATTATAGAAAACTACATCTCCTTAAGTACGAGGTGTGTTCAATTGAAACCCATCTTTGCTTTATAAAAAATATATTCAACTATTTAATTACAAATAATTACCGTCACAATTAAGGCACCTATCCTATTGTTTTACCAACTGACGTATACCCCGCTCATAGAATTCTTGTGGCGTCTGATTGAAGAAGTCTTCCACAGCTATCTGTAGTTCTGCGTCAGACTCAAAATGCCGACCTTTTGACACCCTTTTCAGCGGTCCAAATATATGAAAATAGCAAAGGGATAAATCCGGACTATAGTATGGATACTCTAAAACCCTTAATTTCGTTCGTTGACGATTTTCTTTTACCACATTAGCATCATAGCCTAGCATTGTCGTGTAGGAAAGTGGCCCCATGCGTAAGTGTTCCTGCACGTTTCCATCTTATTACTTGAGGAAGCTTGTTCAAAGTTTCATTGTACAGATTTGCATTGACATTTACTCCAGGTTCCTTAAACTCTATCAGCAAGGGTCCTTCATGGTCGAAAAAGACGTTAACATCACCTAGTGGTGGTGAACTTTCCACTGCATCGACGATAACTTACAGGATGGCTCGTAGTAATGGCACCAAGTTTCGTCATCAGCAAATATTGACAGAAGAAAGTCATCACCATTTTGCCTATAGTCTGTGAGCTGTTTGCAGAGATAAGCCCATTTGCTAGCATTTTTGTTCGTTAGACAAGAGATGGGGAATCCACTGAGAACAAACTTAGCTGTAACCCAGATTACGAACAATATTATAGACAGATTCTACACTCGCCCCAACAATTTCTGAAATTTCTCTAATTGAAATTTGACGAGTTTGTCTAATAAGGCCTTCCACGCATGCTACATTGTTTTTTGTTAATCCAGTACACCGTGCACCTGGTCGCGGCTCATCCATAGTCCCCTCTTTTCCATTCATAAATTTTTGGCACCATTCCTTCACACTTGGGTACGCAATACATGCAATTCCATACGCTGCTTGCATTCGCGTATGAATCTGCAATGGCTGCACACCCTCAGCGCAATAAAAATTTTTAAAAGTCAGAATCAAATTCAAATGCCAGAGACTTATTAATGTGTTGCTTAGAAACACTACTAACATTAACAAGCTCATTTGAATTATTTCCTTAAGTCAATAACGTCCAATTCTAGTAAATTACCGTTTTCAATTTCTTATTTTTCATCTGAATGTCTATAATTTCTGGTGTTTAATAAAAATAAGAATGTGAAATAAAAGCCGCAGCTGCACTCGACGCCCTCAAAGTAAAGCCATTGAATTAATAAAATTTACACCCACGGAGTAAACGATCCTTTACCGTCATCGGCAGAAGTAAACGAAAAGCGGCAGCTGCTGACGTCCTGAGCAAAAACAATCACCAAGCACTACAATTAATTAAAACTTAAATGGATTTTCACATGCCTCTTGTGTTATTATAGAACACTTTTACGTGTTCATAAAACACAACCGATAATCCTCATACAATACGAACCCACAAAACGCTTCAGAAATTGCGCATTTAATTCTGTTCCACATTTGGAAAACCTTTGCTAGACTTTCGTTGGCCGTAATTGCTTTTTATCACCGATTTTTTCAAAGGGGAATTTTCAAACTTTTACAAACTTAATGGCCAAACACAATTTATTCTAAATTACCTGCTGGCATTTGTAGCCCAAAGGTTTTCCAATAAAGCAGGGATTCTTGAGACTATTATCACTGTCAAGGTTATTAGCGTCACGGAATTGCGCCATTAACCTACTTTTATATTCCAACTGCCTTTATTTTCATTGTGGGCCGCAAATTTTGCTGACAAAGAAAAACAGTACCTGAGATGATAAATTAAGAATAAAAAATAGATTTGAGTGGGCGTATTAAATTTGCGATTTCAACGTTTTCCAAAGCTTCTTCAAGCCTTGTAGAATTGATTCCTCTTAAAAATACCCAATCCTCGGCCTTATTAGTTGCTAATTTACCGATTTTCCTCAACCGTTTGACTGGAGAAAGGTTAATTTGAAGACACACTCTGTGTCTTATAGCCTTGTAGTATAGTCTAACAAATTTGCCAGCGCTACACTGTAATTTTTACCTACTATGAATAAATATAAGCAGGTGTTCCCTGTATTCCAGCTCTTAATGGAATCGAGAATGTATCAATAGATGATTTACGAAACAAACCAACTAAAATAATTAGGTCTTCTGATAGATCTCTGATCTTGAGAAACGTAGTGAAAAAATACGCAAGTTGCTGAACCGGGTCATGCATACTAAATTGTAGGTTAACGGAAACAGATATCAATAGCCTCAGATACAATACAAACTTTACAATAGCAAACAAAACGAAAAACATTAAAGGCATTATGTGGCAGCGTCGAAGTTCCAGTAGAAGGGGCAAGACTTGAAGATTAGTTCTACAAAAATCTTGTATCGAAAATATGAGCCCTGAAACTTTTCTCAGATAGGCGCATTAGTGGGGTGATATTCAGGAATTCAGTGGAATGTCATTTGTTGGGATCTCAAGTGATTTATTTATCCACAGCAGAAACTCTTGCTGTTCCATCAGATATCTGCACGACTATCAGTGACTAGAAACCTAGCAATTGAATGGAATACCTCATGTGATTTAGTTATCCAAAATAAAGATTCTGATACTTCCATCAGATAACCATACTCGTGACTAGATACTTACGAATCTATTAAAATGTCACTTACCAAGATCTCAAGCGATTTAGCCATCCAAAATACTGACTTTGAGACTTAAATTATATAATTTTATGGTTACTAGAGACGAGATACTCAGAAAGTTAGTGCAATATCACTTTTCAGATTCTCAGATGATTCGGCTATCCAAAATAAGAACCACCATACTTCCATAGGATAAACGTAAAGATGTCAGTGATGAGATAATCAGGGATCTAGTGGAATGCCACTTTCCAGGAACTCAAGTGACACAGATGTCTTAAACAGAGACTCTGACGCTTCCATCAGATTACCAAAGAGGACATACTCAGAAATTCAGTGGAATGTCGCTTGTCAGGATTTCATATGATTTAGATATCCTAAGTAAAAACTATGAAGCTTCCATAGTATAGCCGTAACGAAATCTCAAGAATCTACTGGAATGGCAGTTGTCAGGATTTCAGGTGATTCAGATATCCTAAATAGAAACTTCGATGCTTCCATCACATGACCTTAACGTTACCAATGACGAGGTAATGAGTAATCTAGTGGAATGTCACCTGTCAACAGGTGATTCAGATATCCCAAATAAAGAATCCAACGCTTCCATCATATAACCCAAGGGTTATCAAAGACGAGATAGCCAAAAATTTAATGGAATGTTACTGAATGAGACTCTGCCACTTTCATCAGATAGTCGTAAGGTTACCAAAGACGAGATACAAAGAATATAGTGAAACGTTACGTGTTAGGAGCTCATGTGATTCAGGTATTCTAAAAAGAAACACTAGTGCTCCCATCATACCGTGAGGTTTCCTATGTCTAGATAGTTAGGAAAGCCTCTTATCAGGATTCCATGTGATTTAGATATCCTAAATAGCTCCTATGACACTTTCATCAGATAGCTATAGGGTCACCAAGGACGAGATACGTAGAATCTAGTACAGTGTAGTAAGATATCACGTGATTCAGATATCCTAAATAGAGGCTCTGACACTTTCATCGCATAGCTGTGAAGTTACCAAAGACGAGATACACAGAATCTAATGAAATGTCACTTGTTAGAAGCTCATATGATTCAGATATTCTAAAAAGAAACACTGGCGCTCCCATCATATAGTCATGAGATTACCTACTATATATGTATATACTATATAATTAGAAGTATCACTTGCCGGGTTTCCATGTGATTCAGATATCCTGAATAGAGACTCTGACACTTCCATCAAATAGCTATAGAGTCACCAAAGACGAGATATACAGAATCTAGTGAAATGTCAGTTGTCACCAGTGTTGGGTAAGATCCTCTAATTAGGGATCTAGATACAGATCCAGATACATTTAAAAAATATGATCTAGATCCAGATCAAAGATCCAAACCTAAAAATGGATCTAGATCAAGATCCAAGATCCTTAACAAAGTATCTAGATCCTTTATAGATCCTTTCGCATTTCGAACGTGTCAGGGGTGTTCTTTTAATTTTTAGAGATTCCAGAGATATGGACAGTGCCACTGGATACTTGGACAGTATCATACGAAAATAATTATATAGTTAACAGGAACAAAACTTTATTACAAACTTACACTACTTACAAGTTACAATACAATAATAATACGCTACACTACACCAAAAGTTACTTTATTAACTATAAAGTAACATAATTCTAATTATCGAATTTTATTTTATTTTCTTTTAAAATTAACAACGTTTCGAAAATTTCGTCATTTAACCTATTTCTACGAGGGGTTATAATTTGTCCACCCGTACTAAATATTCTTTCGGGAGCAGAAGAAGGCAGTGTACAATTACATTTAAGGAAAATTTCTTTTATTATCGCATACTTATTTAATTGAATGTAACTGTTATCTGGATATTCAAAATAGTTTGTACACTGCAATGTAGATGTTTGTACCTGCTTATTAATTATTTAAAAAAAATCAGAAAATTTATCATGATAGGAATTTTCTTTTTCGGAATTTACGTGACTTTCTGTTGTTTCATTATAATCTTCTTGAGATCCTCGTAACTGCAACTCTTCTAGTTTTCGTTTCAATACACTTTTGCAGAATTCAGAATCATCTTTAAACGAAGTAATTTCTAACCAC
>JABXWE010039850.1:0-11379 GCA_014611495.1 Limonius californicus
TCTGTAGGTTTTAGAACATAAATTACAGAATATTGTATGTACAAAATTTTGCTGTATGACACGACACAGAATTTTGTAAAAACACTTTGAACAAAATGTTATACAAAATTCTGTGCCTTGTCATACAGCCCTTACACTTAACTAAGAAATTGAAGCCAAAAATAACATATGCAAAATTTACATTGAATTCCCTATGCAACATTTTCAATTCTACCTTATCTATTGATACAATTATTACACATTACAACAATCCCGTTTTCAAAATAAAAAATGTGATGGTATATTTTAATAACAATTTATTTTAGAATAGCTAATTTTGCTTATGTATCATTAAGCAATGTGTACGCAGAATAAAGAAATAAAACCTAAGCTGTAATGGTATACGGTACTGGCTTTTTCAATATACTCTGCAAAACCTGTATGGCACGAACCAGAATTTTGCGAGAAATTTTGTCTGTGAGCATGCACAAATATACATAGATGTCAATGTAAATTTGGTGCAAATTTATATTGACATCTATGATCTATGCGAAAATTGTCAAAATAGTCATGCAACTGTGGATACTGTAGAATTCTATCAAGGTTTCATAATATTAGATTGATGCATACGTTCGTAGGGCTTAATAAATATTTTATTTTGCTTAAAGAGCAATGAAGGAAGGACGGGAACGAGGTAAGTGAAAGTGGGCTTAATAAATATTTTATTTTGCTTAAAGAGCAATGAAGGAAGGACGGGAACGAGGTAAGTGAAAGTGCGGTTAACATTGGCGTGGCGGCGTAAACAAGTTGAAAAACCTCTGTGCCGTTTGTGATCATTGATGAACACTAAAAATTGCTCGTTTGCGCATCGATACGACGCAGATTCTAAATAATATTCTGCAGATTTTAGAGCATGAATTTGCAGAATTGTATGCAAAATTGTATAACGTAATGGCATTCTCCTATATATGTATTTATTTCAGTTTATGAAATAGTTTTTAGTTACTGACATTGTGGAAACCATAACAAAAAAAGTTTTTAATCTTTACCTTGAATGAATATATAAAGTATCCTTTGGGCATCCCTGGGTATTCTTTTTTGCAGCAGCAAAGTAATCCAAGACCAAAAATCCCCGACAACAGCAACTAAAATGAAAAAAAAATATGTAGACAGTAAGTACAGTTGTTTTCACAGACCGAAAATTTCTGACGACGAAATAGGGGTAATTTAGATACCTTATTACTAAGACAGTTTCAGTGGCGTACATCACGGAAATCTAATACAGTGTCCTGCCATCTGACGAGCAAACGGTTAAGACAGCAACTATAATATTTATGTGCATGTACACGTTCGCAATAATTTTTAAGAAAATGGTGCATCGGAATTCCAGTGCTGTAATAACTAATACACTATAGAATACAATAATAATTTTTATTTTTGGTTCTTCTACTAATGTGAAACACACACGATCCCGCCATTTTTATCCCCTTTATATTAGTTGCGTAAACGTACACTACGCGGCGGTTGCATAGCTGGCGCGTTCCAATTTGATTTGCAACTTTTAAATATGAGGTGATTTCTTCATGCAGACTGTATTTATATGAATGAAAAAATTACACTACGATATTCTCCTTAAAATATTGAGAGAACATTTATAATAAAATTTAGTTTCACCATTATTTCAGGTCAAAGATTTTAATTTTATTCGTTTATCCTTAGAAACCCAGGGCGGGGATGGCTCAGTGGTAGAGAGCCAAGCTTTGGATGTAATAGTCCAAACGCTTCCCGGTTCGAATCGCCTCAGAGTCGGAAATGTTTCTAATTCCCTGGGTGGTCGGTACTGGGCCCCGCTCTCCATTTGCCATTGGGAATCAAATTAATGGCACTCCTCGAATTACGGTCGCATTAGAGGAGTAAGAAGACCATAAACAGAAACATTCACACACAACAGCAGGTTAAGCATGGTTACGCACCAACACGGTAACCCGCAGAGTCGGGCCCTGTTGTACTTTGCATAAACTAACTTGGCCTTGTCTCACACCAAAAGCGATGGGCCTCTAAGGCCTGTGAAAGCGTCATAATAATAATCCTTAGAAAACCATGCTAAATATTGTCAATTCCACATTGTTGATGTATCAAATATTACGCATCAACAAGTTTGTGCCTATAGCGAACACATTCCTTCTAGTAAATTCATGTGCTAATTTTTTAATATGTTGCAAGTTACAACATTACATGGTTAAAAGATACTTTACTGTAATACATTATTACAACAGTCTGATGTTTAGAAGAAAAAAAACTTTTCCTGTTGGTTAGGTATCGGCCAAATTGTTGCTGGTTAACTACCACTGGGTCTAAAGAATGTGCGACGAGTTCCGTGCAATGATGTGCGGAAAAGGAAGCATTATCTTAAAAATAATTAGTTAAAGAAAGATACCTATAGTTTGTTTACTAAAGACCGGGGAGCTGTGAAGGACGTCACTTGCTAACAGTAGTTGGTAATAAAATATACTTGGGTTTTAAATTTGCAATTGCATGTGTAACCCTTATAATAATTTTTTCTGTGATAGTTTTACTAACGCCACTAATATCATCTGCAGTAATATAATATACTGAACCGTTTGCATAAAATCGCAAAGTTACATAAAAGCAACTGCTCCATGTGTGTTACCCAATGGTTTATAAAATATAAACAATTTCGTCTAATAACTATACAGTACTGTATTATTTGGTGTAACTTATTTGAATTTCTTCCAGTGGTGTTAGAACAGTGGTGTCCACTAATTTAAATTTTCGGAAAAATTGAATGCATACCAAAAATCAAAATGATTACGACGATAAGGCTTCGCTCTGGATTTAAATGACTAACTATTCCGCTTCTTCAATTTGTAAAATTGATCTATTTATTAGTTACTACACCAGAAAAATAATATTAATTTTATAAACACTTCGTATCAACTCGTGCACACGTAGCTGCCGTATCCTGCCGAAATAGTACTGTCGGCTGCTTCTACAAATGGATTTTTTAAAAAGTCAATTGCAGTAGCCTAGGGATTGTCCCGTCTATATTAAGCTGTAGAATCTGACAATATGAAAATTGTAACAGCATAGCTGCCAATAATTAAATAAACCTGTAATTTACTTACCTTAATAAATTACAAATCAGTTGCAACTAAATACTTGTTCATTTTCACATTTTGTTGGGCCAAAATTTTTAACTACCTGAACTGTCACACAGTTTGACATACAGGTAAAAGTCATTCAAAGCTCATTACAGCTGACTGCAGACGGAATAGCTTTTTTTCTAGGCTTGCTGCAATTGACTTTTTAAAAAATCACTTTGTATTAACACAGGGATGAGCAACACGCGGCCCGACCCACTTTTTCGTGCGGCCCGTCAAAGCTTTACTTTTTAACTTTTGAAATATATATATTTCTATGTGATAAATTAGAAAAAAGGCCATTAAATTACAAAAAATATATGAATATATTTTAAAGCAGTTCGGATTTCATAAAAATTGCACTTTCGAAGAAGCCATTCACACAAATCGTGCCGACGTACATAATCCGCTGGTTGCAAACCTTGAACGCGTTGAACGTAGTAAGGGTATAGTCCCTGATCCCGCAAAATTCGCCAAACAGTAGAATGGGAAACGCCAGTTTGCAATGCAAGTCTTCTAGTGCTAACACTAGGACTTTCCTCTACTAATTCCAAGACATGCTGTTCTTTAACGACCCTTTCTGCTCTTGGACGACCGCGATGATGGTTTTGTGCTTGATACGTGCCATAATCCCGTAAATGTTGGACTGTTGTAGTAAATGCACGGCTGTTTGGAATGCGGCGCTGAGGATATCGCTCACATTTGCCTTGCCCTTAGAGCGTTTCCTTAAGCGTAAATAAGAACAACATCAGTAAGTTCAGTATTCGTAAAATTTTCCATTTTGGTAGAAACACTGCTTTCCAGCTTCAACAACAGACTGAATAGAAATTACTGACCTACCTAATAGTATTGGTTTGTGGCAGGTGATATGAAAGTTTTTTGCACTTCTACCTTACTCTAGCCGGCCTCGGTGGTCTAGTGGTTAGCACGTTTGCCTTTAGATCCGAGGGTCGCGGGATGGAACCTGACTGAGGTCGGCGAGATTTTTCTAGCGGGGACAAATCTGAAAATGCGCCTTCTGTCGGATAAGAAGTAAAGCCGTAGGTCCCGTGCCACTACGATGTGTGACACGTTAAAAATCACTACTGGAGTTGGAACTACCCCAGATAGGCAAAATTCTTAGTTAGGGTGTACAATAAGCCAATGATGGCTGCAGTGCTTAGAGAAGCTTGGAAAACCGCGTCCTAGATCTCGCTCTTTCAAATCAATCAATCAATCTAGCTTACTCTCCTTTGCATAACATGTCTTTGAACTCAAATTTTTGTTATTATTCTGCGGTATTCAAACAATTGTGGGTCAAATTTTCAATTATTATTTTCTGATATCTTAAGGGTCCCATTGCCAAAGAAATGTTTTTTCTAGTTTGTATATATTGTAATCTACCATCGGATTTAATATTTGTACCTGTTTCTGATAAACCCTGTGTAGACCCATTGGTTGCAAAGAAGCAATGCCAAACTTCTCATTAAAATTTGTTTAAGATTTCTTCCCATAATAATAACTTTTTGATTTTTTTATACTATTTCTATTATATGTTTTATTTGTGTTTTTCTTTTTTGTATAGAGTTATTTTGTTCATTTTATTAATAACGAGATACTTTGAGTGTATCATCTAATGTTCATATTTTAATACGTTTCTTATATGCGGCCCGCACAACATTTTTAAATTTGTAGTTGGCCCATTGTAAAAAAAGGTTGCTCATCCCTGTTAATTAACAGATATGTTTAATCCTGTGGAATAAATAAACTAACCTCTGACGTAGACTATCGGACGATTGAAAGACAGAAAATACCCTAAGGAGGATACATTTGATTGTTAGCTGGTTTAGAACTTTATAGGAACATTGAAAGATCGGCTCTAAGTGGGATAGCCCTAAACTTTTGCAATAATACTTAACCTGGAGAACCAGGGAGCACACGAAAGCTTAGCTCTTGGAAAATACACCACCGTTTTTCAGGTGAAAGTTTATCTTTATGCCATCCCGAGGGTGGAAAAAAAAGGAAGAAGTTAGACTGGGACCGGAACGGGTGGTCTACATCTCTTCTGACAGCCAAGCAACCCTCAAAGCTGTCTGCTCATCCAAGACGGGGTATACCGTCCTCCAGGAATATGGAGACGCTTTAGAAGAGCTTGCAAGGCTGAAGGAAGTAGAGTTGGTTTGGATACCGAGGCACTGAGGTTCCTGCCAAAAAAAGGCAGGCGAGCTTGCCTAGCTGGGCGCCGGAGATACCTGCTTTGGACCGGAACGTTTTCTAGGAATTTTAAGAAGGATCAGTGGTTATAGACTCGGTCTGGCTACTGGAGAGAAGCCGACGGATGCTAAATCTATATTGATAGAGGGGGCCTTACAGGGCACTGCGGACTTATAATATACCTATATCTATTAGGTGTCGAGGAGAATCCGACATGTTAGGGTGGTAGGAAGAAACTGCCCTCCATTTTCTAGGACAATGCGAAGCATCTATGCGACTACGGCACCAAGTCTTCGGTGCTGAAACGATTCATAAAACAGATTTGATCTCCCTTGCTTGAACAGATATCCTGGTATTCCTCGGGAGGTCAAAAATTCTCTACTTGTGGAGACGGAGAGGATGGTCAAGAAAGTGGCGATGATTAGGGGCAAACCAAAGGTTAGTAAAAAGGGCCAATAAAGGCCTACTAGGTGTACATCTCAACCCTCTCAATCTACTACTACTAATCCATCGTTTACTCTCTCTTGAGTATCAAAATGATTCAAGGAGACTGGAAATAACAAAAGAAGAAGGTGGGAAGGACGTCCAAGATGTACCCCTAACAGGGACGATTGTTTTACGCACTTAGCTGTGTCTCGAGATAGTTTTCAAACCATCGACCGGTTTAGGGATGCGCTACAAAGGGTTTGGAATGTAGCAGTATCGTCACGAACTGTTGGAAGATGGCCAAAGGAAGGTAACATGGCTGCCAAATTAATTTCTTAGAGCTCCTTTTCACCAGAGCCAACGAAGCTGCCAAATGAAGATTTTCCAGAGAACATGCCCACTGGTGGATGTTCTTTTTACAGACATGTTTTGTGTCGCGGTGCATTCACCAGATGGGCACCAAAAAGTATGGAGACGCAGAAAATAACGCCATTTACAATACAACATAATTCCACCAGCCGCCTTTAGAGGAGATTCCATAATGGTGTGGGGGCATATCATTAACGGCACAACATTGATTGCTGAAGGGTACGTGGAGGACATTTTAGAACAGTATGTGGCACCCTTCGCGCTCTTTATTGAGAAAGAGTTTATCCTTTTACAAGATTACGCGAGGCGTCACGTTGCTGATCGTCGAAGAATACTTTGCAGAAGATGGAATGAATGTTTTGGTTATGCCAGATAGAAGCCCTGATATTAATGTTATTGAACGTGTATGGAACATGCTAAAAAGACGTCTCCAAGGTCATATTGCTCTCCAAGAGAAATGGGAAAGCATTACCTGTGAGATTCGGCCAATGCCTAGAAGGCTCAATGAAATAGTAACAGACAGAGGAGGCATGACACGCTATTAAAATCAAGATCGTACAGTTTTCTTTGTATTTTTTGTTTCAAATTTGTTATTTAGTAAGGTTCAGAATTTACGAAAGCTGTGAAAATTTCCATATTTCGGTTGCATAGCGCAGCACTGCGTACACCGGTCAAACGGTAATCGTAGTGTAGAACAATCCGCGCTGGTCAGTACTCGGATGGGTAGACCAGTATAGTGGCATATGCAACTACCCTTCAGAGGACACGTAAAGCCGTCGGTTCCGGTTGTCATACGAACATCTTCGACAATCGTAAACCATATAGTAGAACTTATCTTCTCTGTTTGATGGGTTAGGTTAGCCTCCTGCCCGGTATACAAAGAGGACTCACAGATCCTACTCAGTTGTCGGTAAATAACAGGCCACTGGCCTATAGGGGCCTCGGTGGTCTAGTGCGGGAACGCGTTGCCACTCGAGGCCACAGCGAAATGTAGTCGATCCGCTGGGGCGGAATCAAACCTCCTAGGTTGCGCCAGCTACTATGCAACTACTACATTATGTACGCTTGTGATTTAAGGAACTAATCTAATGAAAGTAAAATGGCGGGTTCGTGTGTTTCACATTATCGGAAGAGCTAGGGTAACTAGACGTGCCAATTTTTCGGGACGTCCCTATTATTTGTTCGATGTGCCAATGTCCCCAACATGTATTTTGGGAACTATTTTGTGTCGCAAATTTTCAAATAGTCATAATTTTTTGTTATCATATATGGATAATGCATCAAAAAATGTTGATATCTTTAAAAGTCGTTGGGAAAAGTATATTTCCTTGTCACTTCTTGTCTATATCTGTGTGTAATATGTCAAACATGAATTCGGATAAAAAATAACAATCGGATCCGATCGTTTTCGATCGCTACTACTCATGAGTGCGTGTAGTGTTATGGTGCAGTACTGTGGGATCTCAATTAATAGTATTTAATAATATGTATAAACTTGATATTATAGCCCTATAGACATCATGCCAAAGAGGAAGTGATATATGATAATTAAACATGTTCACATTGCTGTCACTTAATATCATATGGTTGCCCTTTAGCACTTGTTCTCCTTCTTTTATCGGCGGAATGACTACGCCAATGTACCGAAGAGTATCACTCAAACTTACTGACATTTTTAATACATTTTCAAAACAATTACATTCGTCTCATATACACACATTCACTAATGAACGTTATCCCGTTTACGCCGGTCATTTGTATATTTATTTGCGCCATCTACACTGCTCCAAGAAATTAACGCACCACAACTAACAATCACAATATTGTTTAAAGTATTGCATGTAATGAAGTACGTGTAATCATAGATAATGCTTAAAATTAAGTAAACCATATTTTATTCAAATTAACAACAATCAACGCAATTTAATAACAATCAACACAAAAATTAAAAAAATCAAAATTTTGATAACTGAAAAATTGTAAGTTTACAGGTTCAGTAGCTTGTGTTTCCGCCTCGACTTGTTATGATAGCTTGACAACGACGGTCCATGCTTGTAATTAACACACTTAACTGCTCTTGTTCAAGATTATCCCACGTTTCCACTAATGAATTCCCTAGGTCGTTAAGAGTTGCAGGGGGTGGTTCAAGGGATCGTACTTGTCTTCCGAAAATGTCCCAGAGGTGCTCAATCGGATTCAAGTCGGGACTTCTGGCTGGCCATTGCATAACAGGAATACCAACGTCGTCTAGATATTCTTGCACAATTCTGGCTGTGTGGGGCCGAGCGTTGTCCTGCATTAATTGGAAGTTGTCTCCGATGTATGGGGCATATGGCACAACATACTGTTCTAATATATCCGTAATGTACCTACCTCTGACTGTTTAAAGTGCCGTTGGGGAAGATGTGTAGGTTTGTACGGGCCGTGAAAAATATGCCTCTCCGTACCATTATTGAGCCACCACCAAATGCAGTCGTGGGGGCAAAATTGCATTGAGCATATCGTTCATTTGGGCGTCTAAAAACTCGAATGCGCCTATCACAACACTGCTAACAAAATCTGGACTCGTCCGTGAACAAAATGCGTCTCCAATCTTCATTTTCCTAATTCAAGTGGTCTCTAGCAAAATCCAATCTGTGTCTGCGGTGGTCTGCAGTCAACTGTGGACCAGTAGTTGATAATTTGGCTCTCAGATTTCCTTCCAGAAGACGTTGGCGAACGGTTTCAATGCCAACCTACACATTATGTACTGCTGAAAGTTGTCTTTGGAGGGCTTTTGTGGTAGTAAAGCGTTCTCTTAGTGCACGCATTCGAAGAAAACGATCTTCTACAGCGGTAGTAGCACGTGGTTGCCCTTGCCCTGGTCGCCTGTCATGTTCGTTAGTTTCTCTGAAACGCTGGATGACCCGAGAAATGGCTGTGTGGTTCACCCCAAGCCTGTCAGCGATAGCGCGGAAAGAATACCCTTCCTCGGACAAAGGAAGGGCTGTGAGACACTCATCACAACTTATTCTTGAGATACGTTGCATTTTAAATAAGACTGATCGTACAAGCAATTGTTTGATGACAGCTACACGATTTGATACGTTTTAAACTTTAAAGTAAAACGAAACTGCAAGTAAATTGTAAATGTATTTTTTTTAAGTTAAAGATGTAGAAACAGACCAAGAGTAACATGTGTCTATCAGGTTTGTATCAGACATTCAATCCACGCATTTGGTTGAAGTAGATAGCGCACTACTTTTCTTTTATCGCAACATTAATAATTGGTGCGATAATTTCTTGGAGCAGTGTATATTCGCTGGCGTTCCCAATTGCAACGAATAGCATACACACCGCTAAGTTCCTACATAAATTCTGTGCAACATACAAAAAAAGAGGTCGTAGGGCTTACAAGTTCAATTTTTCCTAATACTGAATATTTGAAATAATAAGGAAACAAATCGTACGTATATTTTGCGTAACTATTTTTTTTTGTATAAACGTTGAAAGTAAAAGTCACTTATAATATTTGAATACTTACTGGTATGCCGCTCCAATACGGATTGTCCCTTGTCCGAATATTTGGCGCCCATAATAACAACCATAGGGACAAAGTTGCTAAACCGAACCCCAGTAATGTCTGCAATCCTACTAATGATTTTGCTAATTTATGAAATCGGATTATAGGAGGTAAATATTTCTTCGGTACTGCAAATATAAATAAATAAGAATTATATAACAAAAACAACACGTTATTTTAATAACAGCTTCATTTCGTGCATGAATAAAAAATCTAAAAATAAAGGGAAATAGGACAAAAGTAAACAGAAAATTTATTGAGCAGGCTCGTTACATAAAGTTAGAGGTGAAAAACAGCAGGATATGAATTTAAAAATAGAATCACTGAAGTGGTGCTGCTGAGCATAATTATTTTTGGTGCATGATAAAATAAGTAAAGCATGAAATTACTTCCTTTTAGCCCGCCAGAGCAACAGGAATAGGAAGTAGGAAGAGCATGTGCTAAGTGACATACGGTCACTGAATGCTAATGAATTAAGGTCTACGACCCATTGTTCGGTTATCAAAGCTTAACTTTAAATATCAATTAATTATGTAAAATTTGTTTAGAAATCATTAGAAACTTTATGCAAGGCTCGAATCCTTTCCACATAATAAATTATTAGTCTAGATCAGTGTTTCTCAACCTTTTAGTTTGTGTGCTTACCTAACCTCCTTCTCTGTCAGTATCTAGACGTAAATATGCGTAAAATTATAAAGCTCATAATATGCAACTTTATTTTTTAAGTGACACAGAGGTATTAAAAATCCTGTATCGTTAAAACGTGTAATTGTTTCTTGGAGTTTAACGTAATTTTCGGACATAATTCTCAAAAATCGATTGAAATATCATATCATTATTATGCCAGCAATTTATCTGCGTACTGTGATCTTGGAAATCTTTACAAAAATTTAAATGGACGCTGTTGCCTAAATCCTTAGGCCCTATTATTCTGAAAAATAATCAAGATATTAGAAATTACTTAATGTCCGCGTACGAGTCATTTGTACGAGAAACACTTTTTGTAATATAACTAGAGCATAAGTGGTTGGATGTCGACTAATAAAATCAATAGAATTAATTGATCAGCACAGTCCCCAGACCTTAGTCGAATCGAAAACTTGTTCAAAGGGTAACTAACATCATTTCCAAAAAAAAACCTACCAAAAAAATGGATTTAATTAAGACCCTATCAGTGCCAGTGCCAGTGGTTTCGCTGCATCTCCAGGGAATATCTTAAATAACTGGTACATTGATTGACTGAAAAAAAAAATGTAGTACAATTTCCCTATTTCCTCAAGTGACGTAGGACTTTTTCAAACCACTGTAAGTACATGTAGTCACTGACCATAGCCTGTGCCTGTTAATAAATTGGCACCTGGGTATAAAACATCACTAAATTGCAATAATTTTGACTCTTAGCAGAGTAAGTTTGCCTTTTTCGCTTGAAATTGTCTGGTGCTGGGATTTACTAAATATCGATTTTGTTTCCTAATGTCTTTAATATTGCAACTGTTTTAACGAAAGCCTGATGATTCGTTGCTTTTTTGTTTAATTTCGTGTTTGTTCTAAAAAGCGCGGTAAAACATACAAATATTTGTAGTTTAAAATGTCGGTAAATAACTTAAACTTTTATAAATTCCTATATTCATTAGTATATTTTTAAAACACAATATAATTGCATCTTATCAATTTTTCTGTTTTTTTTTT
>JABXWE010039851.1:0-12333 GCA_014611495.1 Limonius californicus
TCTTACACTTTTGAAGATACTGGATGATGTATGGCTAGTTGCATATTCAAAAAAATCCAAGGGCCGGCCGGTTGAGAAATTTTTCGTCACTCCTTATACGCCTTAATGACCAGAGCGCGAATAAATATGCATTTGCATTTCATTTAGCTTACATGCAGGGCAATGATTTTCGACATGTATACGATTAGGTCCTAGATAATCCATTTTTGAAAGTTTTACTTCGCATATATTTCCATATTTCAAGAATGTAGTACATCTTTGCATATATGTGCATATTTAATTGTTTTAAGACATACATAATGCATATAATTAAAATTTTTACTAAAATATAGTCAAAAATTTTAAGTTCTGGGGTATTGAATTTTTTTCTGGAAATTTCGTAATACCCTCTCAACCTTTATTTTACGACTCTTGTTCTAGAAAATAGCAGCTTATTGAAGGGATTTTCCAAAGTGGCACATTTTAACAATTCTCCAGGTAGCTAACTATCTTTTACCCTTTCATCTTTCGTTTTATGACTACGGAGATAACAATTATTACCTATGCATACAATTTACAAAAACAGTAGAATGTTGTTCCCTTGCTTTCTTTTATTATTCAATTGTTGTAAATTAGTGAACAGTTTAACAGAGTTATTTGGTTTTCTGTGCATTTGTTTAAAGCTGTTTGTGGTACATTAAAAATGCCTAAAATTGGAAAATCTACTGCTGATCACTGTCGATTGTGGATAAAAAAAGACAATGAACTAGAAACGGACAGAAAAATAATTTTTTGTCGAGCGTGTTCTAAGAAGGTAAAGTTTTTTCCTGCAGTAAACTTTATTGAATTTGTTGTCGTCTAGCTATACTGTTTTGTTATTTTTATCAAAATTCCATTCGTTACCTTAATTATTCTCTGACATTAAAAATGTCTGTTTGTATTTGGCAGATACCATGCTCAAAGAAGTACCAAGTGGATTAGCATGTATCTACAGCACTTCACAAGGAAAACATTAAACGGGCTTCCTCTAAAACACAACGGTTAATTACTACTTCGTTTGCTACTGGAACATCAGATTTTGATAACTTCAATGCTGATTTGTGTTACGCTTTAGTGGCTTCTAATATTCCATTAAAAAAGTTGGATAGTTTACCCTTTAAACAATTTTTGTCGAAATACTGTGACAAACATATTCCTAGCCAATCTACATCACGTAAGAAATATATTGATATTCTTCATGAAAAGACTATGAACGAAATCAAAACTAAAATAGCAGGCAATATGTTTTGGATAGCCGTTGATGAAACTACAGACGCCAAGGGACGTTATGTGACAAATTTAATTATTGGAATATTAGAAGATACTGTTCCAGAACCGTTTTTGCACAGTGTTAAACAATCAGATAAAACAAATAATTTAACAATAGCCAGGTTTGTAAACGGCAGCTTGTCAAATTTGTTTCTACCGGAACAGATACCTACCGAAAATTTACTTTTAATGTTATCCGATGCTGCGTCGTATATGGTGAAGGCGGGTAACTCTTTAAAAATATTTTTTCCAAATTTAATCTACTTGACCTGCTTAGCTCATGATATTAACAGGGTGGGGGAAACTATTCGCGAACACTATAAAACTGTAAATAGCCTGATATCAAATACGAAAAAATTTTTATTAAAGCTCCGTTAAGGGTTCAAAGATACAAAGAACATTTTCCAAATCTTCCATTGCCCCCAGAACCTGTTATTACCAGATGGGGTACGCAGTCATGTTTTATGCAGAACATTTTCAAGATCTTAAAAAGTTTATAACAGATTTTGAAGCAGATTGTGCTGCGATGAACGAATGTAAAAAACTATTTTTGGACAAACAACTTGCCGTCCAGTGGTGTTTATTAGAGGTCATTTTTCATGTTTTGTTCCGGTAATAAAAAATTTACAAACCATTAGTTTGCCTTTAACGGAATCCCTACATATGGTAGAAGAATTGCAAGAAAAATGTAAAGCAAGCAGTACCCTCTGAAACCGGTAAAATCATAACACAAAAATTTTCTTCTGTTCTAAAAAACAATCCCGGTTACGAACAAATCAAACACATATATGAAGTTCTTAATGGATCTAAAATTTCGAATGAAGCTGTAAATATTGATCCATTGCTTGTAAGCAAATTGAAATACTCGCCAATTACATCATGTGATGTTGAGCGCTCATTTTCTGCTTATAAAAATATATTAAGCGATAGGCGCCAATCTTTCTTAATCGAGAATATGGAAAAATATTTAATTGTTTATTGTTTCAGTCGATAATTAAAATGTAATTTAAATAATGTTTTTTTTTTGCGTTTTTAAGTTATCTGTAGTTTATAAACCTATTCTATGCTGCTATTTATTTAGGAAATAAACTATTAATGTTTAAACGTCTCTTTTTTTATGTCTATATTTTTTAGGAGTGTTAATTTTTTAATATGCAATTTGTGTATATTGCATATATTTCATTTAAACTGCATATTAAGCGAATATTTAAGCTATTTTATTGTGCATCCGCGCCCTAATGTCCACGCGCCCTAACGGTCGGCGCCCTAACGGCCGGCGCCCTAACGGTCGGC
The DNA here is from genome assembly GCA_014611495.1 of Limonius californicus. Taxonomy (NCBI): domain Eukaryota; kingdom Metazoa; phylum Arthropoda; class Insecta; order Coleoptera; family Elateridae; genus Limonius; species Limonius californicus. The sequence continues at coordinate 2,581 of JABXWE010039851.1, forward strand.
GCCCTAATGTCCACGCGCCCTAACGGTCCGCGCCCTAACGTCCACGCGCCCTAACGGCGGCGCCCTATCGGTCGCGCCCTAACGGCCGCGCCTTAATGTCCGGCTCCGTACATCACTTACATGTACATCTTTAAAGGGTAAAGCAGGTAGATGTGTTATGAGGTATTGTGATTGTGTTATTACTTACCTCGTGGTTTTTTGCATATTCGTACTAAAATCATTTTAGTTTAACTCTGTCGAATACTTTGGTTAGATCTATGAAGCATACGTATACTGGTTTGGAAAATTCTAAAGACTTATCAACTATCTACCGAATAAGAAAAATTGCGTCTATATAGGATCGGTTGTTTCACAAACCTTGTTGCTCTTCGCCGATAGGTATTGTTATTTATTTTTTGTTTTAAACTACTTGTGAACAGTTTCAGTATTTAATTTAGGAGAGTTTGCACCCCTATAGTTAACAGGATCTTTTCTTTCCTCCTTTTAAAAAATTGGGATAGTAATGCTAATCTCCATTCTTCTGGGATGTCAGTGATTTCTATGATATTTTAGAAACGTTTAATGATTTCTCGTACTGCTGAATTTCCAACATATTTTATTAAATCGTTGGGAATTTTGTCTACATGTGTTTTCGCGTTTCTGACTTTTATATGGCATTATATACCCCTTCTTTGTAATTGCTGTTTGTCTACGTCTTGTTCCCTGGCTGTTCACCAATATCATTTACTATTTCATAGTTACTAAAAAAGTTTTCAAATTTGAGTTGGCTGTGAGTGCTACAAGCCATGTCCTAGCTGTCATGTTACGTACCGTACCTTGTGTTTATTTCTTCGAATGTAATCACAATCAAAGTGAACTTTATCTCAAAGCGTATCTAGTCACAATAAGTCATTTTTAGAAGTAACCAAATAAAGACATTTATTTAGGTATTTTTGACAGATGAATAATTATTTTAATTTGATTGTTGTTTAAATTTGCATTTGTTTATAGTTTAATGTCAGATATGCTCAAAACCCGACCCAATTTGAATAATTTTTGATCATATGTTATGATGTTTTAAAATATTCTACCCGTTGTTCTTGGTTTATACTGCTGATTTCCCTGTATTCTTTAACAGGCTGTGTAATTCCCTTTAACATTCCCCATGCCTTATTTTGTGCGCTGTATAGATCATTTTGCATGTCTCTCGTAAATTTAAGCCAACATTTCTTCAAGAATTCTCTTATTCTTTGATTTACTTGGTTCCTCAGTTCCACTTATTGCGCGTATCTATGTGTTATCCGATTTATTAATTTTATATTTTGTATATACGTTTCTCTTTTGTTCTGTTAGTTTTTTGGCCTCTTCGGTAAACCAGGACTTGGTAGTAGGCCTAGAGCTTATGTTCACATAACAGACCCCAAGAGCTTCTTCTGCTTACTTACTTATATTTATGCGTATTTTTTCCCAAGCTTCTTTGATGCTGTCAACTCTTACTGAGTTAAATCATATTTTTTGCTCAGTCTATTTTGGCACAGTGCACGTACGCTGTCATCCATTATAAGTTCAATGTTTATGATGTCAGTGAGCTGCGATGGTTTTGTCCTGTTTTTTAACTTACTTAACTTATGCATTTGGCATAACACCAAATTATGGTCTGTTGCCACATTAGTATATGCTAGAGTTTGAAAATCTGTGACTTGTGTAGGGTGTACTACGCCACAGCCGGTTCCAAGTCGTGTTAGAGCAGAGCAGTCATCTCTAAGGCAGGCTAGCACCCTACTTAGGGTCGGTCTTTCAATGTGCTGATAAAAGTCTGCGATAGTTGTCAGGCGGTATGAACTAACCCTAGGATAAATCTAGCGGACAGCGTTTTTGCGTCTCTGAATACAATTTATAATACCTGTTAGGTGTTGGCCAAATTCTTACTGGTTAACTACCACTGGGTCTAAAGAATGTGGGGTAAGTTTTCACACAATGGTGTGCGGAAAGGAAAGCATTATCTTAAAAGCAGTGAGTTGAACAAAGATACCTATAGTTTGTTTACTAAACGCCGCCGGGAGGCTGTGAAGGACGTCACTCAACGTCACTTGCCGTAGTTGTTAGTAAAATATGGGATTTAATTTTTTTTGCAATTGTATGTTAACAACCATTTTTTCTGCTGTAGCTTTACTAACGCCACTAATTCCACCTGCAATGAACCGCTTGTATAAAATCGCAAGTTTACGTAAAAACAGCTGCCCCATGTGCTTTACACAATGTTTTATGAAATATAAACAGTTTCGTCTGCACTACTTTATTATTTGATGTAACTTATTTGAATTTCTTCCAGTAATATTTGCATAGTGGTTTTCTTTAATTTAAAACTTCCGAAAAATGTAAATCATCCGAAAAATCGAAATGACTACGACACGGCGATAAGTCGGCGGTCTGGATTTACAAAACTAAAACTTTTTGCTTCTTCAATTTGTAAAATTTATCTAATTTTTAGTTACTACGTCAGAATTAAAACTTTTTGCTTCTTCAATTTGTAAAATTTATCTAATTCTTAGTTACTACGTCAGAATAATAGTATTAATTTTATAAACACTTTATTTACATTTACATCCGCTCGAAATATTTCGTAACGCCTCATGCACATTCGTAGCTGCATTATCCGGCCGATAAAGTAATGTCGGATGTTTCTACTGCCCAATAAGTTCACCCATGGAATAAGTAAAGTAAACTCTGACGTAGACTATCGGACCATTGAAAGACAGAAAGACATTGAGAGACCGGCCCCTTGTAACTCTTTGAAGCTCATAAAACTTATAGAAATAATTAATTAATAATACCAATATTTTGGAGCTTTATTACTATCTAATGTCCATAGAGAAAACCAGCATATACACTTTTTCAATAGGATTAAATTTAGCGTAAAGGACGAAATGTGAACAGATTTAGATACTTCTGTAAGAATCTTAAATTTTTATGTAGCTCCATTGTTAGGTGTAGATTTTGCATCTACCCCGTCACAACATTTGCTTATTTTCCTTTCACAAATATCTTGCGCTTTTAAATAAAACACAAAGTGATGTAATTTGTCAACAATCGAACATATTGTTTGTGACGCAAACAATCGTTTCAAGTTTAGCATAAAACTGTTCAGTCTAAACGTTTTCCAAAATTCGGACGTATTTAAATCCGGAAATGATGGCTGTAATTTGGACAGGAACTGCTTACTCGAACAAAACGAATAAATCAGGCAGTAAACGTGGCGATATACCTACCTTGATATCAGATAACCCATCAAATGCACTACCTTCCTACACATTTAAAAGATTTTACGATAGAAAATTTATAGTCTATAAACGAATTTTATTGGCTAACTTTTATTATTTAAGTTCTTGTATTTTCATGTCAGCAATTGAAAGCTCCATTTTTCTTATTATGTAATAAAATATTTTCTTCTTTGCGCTACTTAATATATTGCTGCGGAACTGATCAAGTCATAAATGGTAATTTTTGCCATTAGGATTTTATTGAAATCACACTTTTACTGCAAAAGTTTAAATTTCTAATCGGAATTGCTGAACGGAATTACGCTTTTCTTCTGCTTGCGATTCGATTCCCTTCGGGCTCAAAAAATCGGATTATTGCTACAAAGCTTTAATGGTGAACGGCCTCGGTAAATAAATGACACAAAAACTGAAACACAATTTTATTGACCTGTACATTGATTAGGAAGAAAGATAGGTATTTATGACAGTTACATTTTATTACATACTTAAAATTTATTATAGGTACGGCATATGTTCAGAGTAATTATACTAGATATACACAGGTATCGTAACTAATTATTAAAAAGAAATGCATGCAAAATGATGGACATTCACACGTAGCTGTGTGTCGAACTATATTATTTTATAATAATAATTATTGTAAAGATTACCATAAACTACTAATAATTTTTTTAAGTAAAACAAACCTTATTTTAATAATTCGGATTATCTTTGATTCTTTACACGTAATATCACGGCCCTATGATTATTTAAGTGATTATTCAACTAATTATTTTATTATCACATGTTCCTTACCGTAATAACTCCACAACTACTGAACTAAGCTACCTAAAAATATACACTAGGCATCTTCTCCTTACGACATAAAAAATAAATACTTAAGCATACGTCAAAAATTATTTTGGCTGTACTTTATTTCTCTACAACAGTAAATATTGTTTACAATTAGCCACCAGCGCGAAGACTTAAACCTGATTTACACTAAAATTCGTAAAATTATTGCCAAAGTCCTTCTTTCTACACTTATCGTACATCCTATTATTTTATGGACTAATTAGAACATGTAAAACAGGTTTTACACATAATCGGAATTATTTTTCATCCACAGTTTATTTATGCACAACTGTTTTAATTGAAAGTATTTAAAAAAGCTGTTAATGCCTCCAGCATAAACGACTGAAAATCATAAGAGTCGAAACAATACGGGGCTGATAGAAGCAATAATTAATTAATTAACTTCCTGGATATTTAATGTGAAAATTATAGAAAGCGCTCTTAAGCGCAATGACTCTGTAAAGGTTGAAGTTGTTTTATTATATTTCAGTTATTCCATAGCAGGAATAGAATTTACCTTGTAAAGTATTACAACTTCAGTTCGTTTTCATGTGCTCTCCAAATTAAATCATTCTGGGAAGATTCCTGGAACCTACAATTTTTTTCGGCAAACAATGCAGCTTCAGTAACATCGATTTAATCAGATCACAAGAATTATATGCTGGCTAAACAGCCCAGTGAAAACACATCACTAAAATCGTACAATATAATCAAGCAAAAATTTGAGAAATTGTTACATATTGTGTAGTTCCCGCAAATATGAATTTTAAAGCCGAAAATAGGGACAGTAAGAAATCTGTAAAATAGAAAATGGACAAGAAGGGAGAATACAGGAATAAGATTGTGCTATTATTTCTTTTATGCATTTAATTTTCTTTCCCAGGTTCTCCAATTCCAAGCAATTAAAATATAACATAATATACCACTTAATGATCTGAGTAAAACATCCAAATATTAAAGCTTCCTCTTTGTTGCTTATTTTAAAATAGTTTCTTACGTAAACTGTAGGTACAATTCTAAATGATAGTTAGGTAAATTTCAAAAATCCGCAAACATGAGAAATTTGAAAAGATGTTCGCAATAGATCTAAAAGTGAACCATGATTTAGTGAATCATAAAATTGTTATTTTCAGTGCGTGCGTGTCCCTTACCGAATTGTTTAAAAAGATATATCTGTACCTGTTAGAAGTTTAACAAATTTTGGATATGAATGCAATTCCCTTAGGTGTAATAATGCTTGAAAAATGATTGTTTTTCCATTTTATGCAATAGTTCTTCGCCGTGAATATCCTAACTTAATGTGGATAAGCAGCACATTTTATTAACTTCCAGGTTCAGAAATCTAATCAACTCCTCTTAACATATTAAGCGCCAAATAAAATTTTTAAGTTTTCATGGTAGAGCCATAACCATTTTCGAATTCTGTACAAGAAACTATATGGCAATTTGTGATTTATCTTGAATTTGAAATTTGGACCAGTATTTAGAAGAACAAAACTAGAACAGGGTTGATTTGGCTGATATTTTGCATGTTAGGGTCAAAGCAGACGCATTTAACAGACACAATTATTAATGGTCAGGGGTCATGGCAGGCACTAACAGCAGGCCCCAACAAATTGGCAAACACAAATGATTCGTGCTGAAACTTGCACGATGCACTTGTATTATATCGTGCAAGATTAGCTTTTGCTAAGGATTACTACATTAGCAGAAATTTAACCAACTCAGAAAAAATTAGAGAAAACCCCCCAATTGATAGGTACGAAAAAACAAAAAAGGTCTCCCAAAAGACGTGATTCTGAAGAAACTTCCTAAAGGAGAAATTATAGCAAGCGAAAATTTAAGTGCTATTACTTTTTAGAATACAAAAAAGAAAGATATGTCCTTATGGTTTCTAGTAAACATATGGCTGAAATATCTGATCAAAAGAAAAAGAATAGAAATAGCAAAACATAATAATTTTTAAGCCATAGTTCTGTCTAAGAAAAACCATTAAGTGGATCAGAAAAGTAGCCATAGAAATTATTCTTGAAACGCCCATAGCCAACACGCAGTTTTGTTAAAAATGTGTCTGTCATCGCCCTGCAGGATAAATAGAGATGCTTACCAGTAGGCCATAGAAGACATGGGAGACACACATAATAAAATCGTTTTGAGGTATGCAACCAAAAACCCAGAAATGGGAATGGATTTGGCGCGGCCATGGCATACACACACTTTCTTGGTCATCCAAACGTCAGTGTCTGCATGGCACGGCGAGGTGAAAACAGAAACAGATAGATAGGTACAAGCCGACACTGCTGTCCGCCTTGGTGCTTAATGTGTTAATATTATTTCATGATTAGACTTTAAGGGAAAAAATATAGCATAATAACAACTCCTGCCAAATGAGAACACAAACCAGAAAAGGATCACTGATGATCACAGAATACTCTTTTCATTTCTATATCCATATGCTACATGTTACCACTAAAATTGCACTATTAACAGAGATATTGAAAAGTTAATTCAGGGTAACTGAAAAATACCAAATCAAAATACTACCATCAAGATGTAAATAGGTTCATCAAGTGTTTTGACTTCAACTGAAACTTTCCATGTTACCTTAATTGTGTAACGGCCTCAACCTCAAAGAAAAAAAGTGTACCGTAAACTTCGAATTAAAAAGAAAAGTAAAGTATTCCCACTAGAACAGAAATTGTGGACGATTATCTGACTAATCGAACCTTACACAAATGGGTTTATTTACACAACTAAAGGTTATCTAGTTCCACGCTGAGGTATCAAAGCACAGAGTTGAAGACATATTCCATTCAATCTTATAACGACACAGTGGACAATTAAGGACAAATTGTATTTATGTAAAGGAAATTTCTCGATTTAATAGTTTCTAGAAATGATTTAAATAATTATTTCATGGAAATCTTATAAATGGAAATAAAATGTGCTGAAAAGGTCAAAGTAGATGAAGCAGTTTCAATGCCCGTATTTTATATTTAGCTTATAAAATTATTACTCGTACTTATAATAAAGGAGGCAGTGGGTATCAAACATTATAAGTAATTGCTTTACTTAAACCCTAAGAATCAAAGCGAATACTGGCCGAAGTACACTAGTTTGTTAACCACTGCACCAATAAAGATAAAGCAACCATTTCCTAGTCGACCTTTTTCTTTATTTATTGTACGTTGTCACCATGGCATAATTATTAACGTAAACTGCACATCAAATAATTTCTCATTTTGAATTATTTAATAAGAATGGGTAAAAGATTTTATTTATTATCAATAAATTATAGCATAATTGTTTTTCATAGATGGCAATTTATGGCTTAAATAAAGTCATAACGATAACCTTCAGATTAAACATCTCAGGATTAATTTTTAACTCCGGGGTTTATTTTAAGCTTCTGTCAACAACCCGTGTACACTTACAAGAAGTTATTTGCATCTGTTTCGTAATAGACGGATAGTTTCAAAGTAGATCCAGGTTGTAGACTACTTCTGGCGGTAGTTATTGTTGGAACGGGACGTATATTTTACACAGAAGACGGATTGAAGTAAATTTACATACTTACATTAAAGGACTTTTAACGAAATTTTTCATGGTATTTCACAGTTTCGTTATTCCTGTAACAAAAAGTATCATTAGTTGTTTGCAAAAACTCAAAAGAATATTGTGGAGAGCAATTAAGTAGACCTTGAAGTAAGTTTTATAATGGCGGCTATTTAATAGTCCTCATAATGTTTTTCCCTTGTGGTAATTATCACCTAAATTAACACTGGAAATCCGCCATTATGAATAACATAAAAGTTTTAGTGTCAGTATTAACATAACAACACTAGCGATGATGGTTTTTGCTTCAAACAGAGATGGTTTAGCATTTCCTGTTCTTGCATAGCGCTGAATAAAATTAATACGTATTCTATGTTTTTTTATTTGTCTTCTATTTAGAAAACAGTGGCTGATTTTTGCTTGAGCATGAAAGTTTAAATATGCGTTAGGATATAGATTCCATAATGGTATTTTCTACAAACTAGGTGCTAAGAGAAAAACTGATGCTGTTGATTTTCTTCATATTAAAGTGCTATTGCCACGGCTGTAATAGCCTCGAACTGTTAGGCTGAACATTGGTTACAAAGAAATAAGAGATAGAGAGGCAGTTTTCAGAAGAAATTAATTTGTTTTAAATGTTGTGGTACATGATACAACAGATTCGTTTCGAGTTTTTGCGATTGATACCTTTTTAAATTGAAGATATCTTTGTTTTATTTTTATTGCGCAGGTGGATTACACCTACAGTGTGTATACTTTTTATTTTGCTATACGTTAATTGAAAATAATTACTAAAGCTGTAAAATTAACACTTATGATAAAGGCGATTTGTCGATTTGATGGCCACTTGGCCTTGGGGCAATTAGTTCCACAAATAATTGATCGTGCGGCCAATAGTACAAAGTTAATTAATATTAAATAAACTGACCGGCAGTGGAACTGACTTTAGATTTTTATATTTTTCAAATCGGCAGGCACAGCCACATTAGTTTATAAGCCAGAAAATAGCAATCATGTGATTCTAATGAACTAATAGCATAATAGCAATATGCCGCTCACATCGATGACAGTTGTAAATTGCATTATCAATATCTTAAATACTGTACGAGGATTGTTCGATAACTACGTGGTCTAATACAGAGATGGCGCGAATTCGGAGCAATCTTCCTTACCATTCTGCAGAAGTATCCTTTATTAGATTAAATATGACAATACAGAGCGATCTCTCAATTAGTCTGTTTTTGACAGTACGCCAAAGTGAACGTCTCGTGTGATTTTGTAAACAATGGAAAAAACAGAGTTGAGAGCAGTGATAAAGTACTTTCATTTGAAAGGCTTAACACCAACCGAAACAGAGAAGAGCTGCATTCAACACTATTGGAATCCGCTCCTTCGTTTTCAGTGGTTAAAAACTGGGTTGCCGAATTTAAGCGTGGTCATGTGAGCACAAATGATGAACCCCGTAGTGGACGTCCAAAAACTGCTACTGCCTCGGATATGATTGAAAAAGTCCACCGTATCGTATTGGATGACCGTCGAGTAAAAGTGATTTTAACTGAAGATTTGTAAATGAAAAAAACTAGGCGCGTTGGGTGCCGCGGTTGCTCACACCGGAGTAAAAACTGAATCGTTTGACTGTTTCTCGCGACCTTTTGGCACGTTTTCGCCACAATTCGAAGGATTTTTTGCGCCGTTTCATAATCGTCTATGAAACCTGGGTCCACCATTATACTCCCAAAACCAAAGAACAGTCCAAACAATGGACACACAAAGGTTCTCCGCCACCACAGAAGGCAAAAACGGTTTTGTCAGCAGGAAAGGTTATGGCAACCGTATTTTGGGATTCTCATGGAATTCTCTTGGTCGACTACTTAGAAAAGGGGAAAACAATGAATGGCGAGTATTATGCCAGTTTGTTGCAACAACTTAGCGACAAAACCAAAAAGAGACGGCCTCATTTGGTATATAAGAAAGTGCTTTTCCATCAAGATAACGCACCTGCCCACAAGTCTGCGATTGCAATGGCCAAAATTTATGAAATGGGATTTGAATTAGTGCCCCATTCGCTATATCCCAGCGGATTCCAAATCTGAAAAAATGGCTC
>JABXWE010039853.1:0-10059 GCA_014611495.1 Limonius californicus
ATATATATATATATATATATATAAAGTTTAACAAAATGTATGGACAAATACAAGGGCAAACAAAATATAAGATAATTAGTACAGAAATCCTATTTCTAGACATTATACATACTTATCTACACCAGTAGCTGTATTTTCTAGTCTGATAAGTTCGATGTATAAATAAAATATATTATAGTTTGCTAATTATTGTCTGAGACAACTAAGTAAATTAAACTCTCAGTACTAGTTCCTTGATAACTTTTTTTTAAACATACTCTTTTGAGTATCAACTATTACAACCAATTATTATTAATGTCGTATTTCCATTAGAAATGATGTAAATAATCTTAAAATGGTGAGGAAATTCTCATTCATTTACAATGTGTTAATAAACTATAAAGCTGGGCTCGAACGCACCATAGTAATAAAGTCGTGGTTGTCATAAACACGATTGCGACCCCGTTGCTTCCGACTATAATTCAAAAATGTATTAAACCATAAATTATCTGTGTCCATATGTGGTGTACACTGTAGAACACGAAAATTGCAAGGGATTGTTATAACAATTTCTTATTACTTACACCTTACGTCGGTTAAAAGCAAAACGTGACCATACGATTAGAATTTACAACAAATTTTAATTATTCGAAACTCTCGGAAATATGTAGATTTTACAGTTTTTATCAATTCAAAAATCTTGATACGGTACAGGATAAGTAACATAACAAACGTTGAAAATCCTAACCACTAACCAAAACTACGACGTCAGTGATGCAAAAAACATTAGTATAACGATGTAACACAGTAAAGCGGAACAAAATTGGGTCAAACTTTTGAAAGCCCGCGTTATTTAATCCCGTTATTGTCAGTGTGAATAATAAAAATTCAATCTCGATCAGACTTTTTTGAAGAGAAATGGAAAATACAGAGTGTTATCCATTGCATACTGTAGTATTTGTGCGGAAACTATAAAAAGACGGTTCCCAGCAAATAGAGGGGGTAATAAACGGTTTAGGGCAGGTAGTTTAGTAAATATTTTATTTCTTATCAGCTACAGCAACAACAAATAATGTAGTATTTAAATTGTAAACATCCATGTACTTACATGCTAAATTGTAGAAAAATATTGAGAAATGAGATTAGCAGGAAAGAGTGTTATAATAATTACATCACTAGTGGCCTGCCTCACCTTCTCCTATCATTATGTTTTAAGAAAGCTTCCGCAAAATGTAGGAGTTTCTCTAAAATTTCCATCACAATCATAATAGCATATAGCTTTTAGTTAGTTAGTTTAGTTCATTAGTATTTTATAATTATGAAATATTTTAAGTACCTGTCACCGATTTATTTGTTTAGTGGTTTCGACGCAATGGAATTGTACTAGTAGTTTATTACGGTATGGATTCATTTCCATTGTTACGCTGCTTTGTAATAACAGCCGTGGCTGTCACTACATTCCAACTACAACCTTTCCACATTTAAATGTCATTATATTTGTCCAAAATTTTATTATTTTGTTCCAATTTTCGTCATAAGAAGGCGCCAGAATGTACAATTAGTTTAAGCAGCCGTCCATGAATATATTTTAGACATCGCGTCTTAATTACACCGAGAAGAGGTTAGTATTGACTGTGATTGATTGATTTTTATTACGTTTACTTCAAGGTTTCAAAATTTTTTAGACAGTACGTTGGGTGATCAAATTATTAGAGGCAGGGCTGAAATACGTGTTTCTTTGAGTTTGTGTAGAAATGTAAATGTAATCTCAAGGTTGTACACGATAATTACTTAGAATTAAAAATTGTACACTATAAATACATTGAAGAACTAAATTTAGCTTACTTAATTGAACAAAATAAGTAATTATGGAATAAAAAGCAGTATACGGTAAATCTGCCTTCTGATGTAATTACCGCCTGAACTATTGTAGACATACTTTCAATACATTTAAACCTTTACTTTGCCGCACCCCAATGAATCCCTGATCTACTGACGTTTATTGGAGACAAATTCTATGAAAATTGATGTTTCCATCGGCTCCTAGAAATTTTCGTTGCAGTTGAGGTCCGAAGAATTTCTAGGCCAGCTGAGAACCTGCACCTTTATTTCTTTAAAAAAATAAGCAGCATTTTCGGGCATATCGCAGAGAGCAGAAATATGCATAATTATAAATTCGTCATTTGGGAACAATTCCAGGGCCTGGTGTAGTATCTTGGTAGTTGGTACCCATTGATTGTGCCTCATTGTTCTCTCTACAATGTACAGCCGACCAGAGTTGTGGCTGCTGATAACTGACCATACCATGATGTAGATGGGATGCTAAGTCTCTTCGCAATATACCCTTCTTTGAATTTCCTTTCCGCTCGTTTCTTCACAGGTTCAAATTCGTCAGTAAAAATGGAATTGATGATTTATCGGAGAATCAAACCTAAAATAAGATTTTTTTCCATTACATAATGTTGCTAAATTAAACATTAAAGCAGGTACACAAGTATCAATTTAGAAAATCTGCACTTACTTTTTTCTGTCTTTGATTTGTCCATTTATGGTGTTCCGTAGAACTCTCAACCCGTATCTTCGGACTGGTTCATCGTCTTACGGAAACATATTTATATAGTGCTCTAATTTTAAGTAATATCGAATTTGGAGGGTTTTGACTTTCTTTTCTCCCTTAAATTAACAGGTCTATACCTACCACAAGTTAGCGCTTATCTTTTGAAACTACTGCACCCTTTCGGTTAAATAATTGGCGTAGAATTCATGATTTACCAAAAATTTCAAGGAAATACTCTCATGGTCGCTATCCAAATTTAGTCGGAACATGCTGTCTAGTTAAGGTGGTATTTCGTATAACAGATCGATATATGTAAGTAAATTCGAGCAGTAAATGCGTCGGACAGTTCTAACTTAGTTATGCTTGAAGATGATTTTAGGCGATGTATAGCAATCAGCTACTCAAAAATGACAAATGCTTTTACTAAGATTGTGTAAAGCGCTTTTAAGATACAAGAAAATATTTTGATAGTTTAGTAGGTGCTCTCGTATCAACAATTTAATAATTAACGCCGCAATTTTCAAAAAATATACCACATAATTGTCCTTTATAACTTGCTTTCGCTCATCAAGTTTCGTTAAACAGACAATAGTTTGTAAGGAATTTCATTGTAATTCTGTCGAAGCCGCAAGATGACGTATGGGACAGATTCGCCAAAAACCATTCCCAAACTAAAACTTTGTTGTGCACCTTTCGACGAGGCACCCAAACATTTTTTAGTTAATCTAAATCTGGCAACGTCTTTATCATTAATACTGTATGCAATTAAATCTGCGCCTATAAAGTCTTAGAGGCAAACGTTCAGTGTGATAAATAATTACTTTATTGCCACAACTAAAGTAAAAAATACAAAATGAAAATTTCGTCTAGAATTTTCAATAACCTCAATGTAAATCCACATAAAAACAGTACTGGTTCCATTCACTAGAAAAAGCAGACTGGGCGGTTTAAAACTGCCAAATCTTTTTCAATTGACAACTGCAAGCGAGTCAAGAGGCTAAATATCTAGTTATTATCCTGGATGCAAATATAACCTGGAAATCACAAATCTGAAAAGTAGTAAATAAAGACAAGATAAGCCTTACGGCAACAACGAGATCTATGGGCAAAAACTAAGGACTTAAACCAAGCATGGTACACTGGCTGTACACGGCTGTGGTAAAACTTATGGTTACCTGGATCGCTGGTGTGGTGGAATAAAGTGCAACAAAGACAAGCTAGGTTGGAGCTATCCAAACGCCAGATACTTGCTTGCTTGTGCATCACAGGTGCGATGAGAAGCACACAACAGCAGCCATGGAAAGCTTACTAAGTATGCCTTCTCTTGATAGCATAATCAAGGCGGAGGCTAAGTTAGCGGCGTACAGGCTGAAATTCAATCAAAGCTGGGAAACCAGCACTATTTCTGGACACCCCAGGATAGAAAACATTATCACAAACTCAATACTACAAATGAGAAGTGACATGATGCCAATCAGGCAAAACTACAACAAACCCTTCAACATCCAGCTAGGCTGGAACGAGGAGATAATTCAAAGCCGTTGTCAAACTAACAAGCTAATCTGCTATACAGATGGGTCCTGTAACGAAGTTTCCGGTAAGCAACTGTTCCAGTATTTGATAAATGATAATTAAATATTAGGTCGCTTTAGTTCCGAAAATAGGCGTCTGCGGCAGTGCAAGTGGAGTTCTAAATTGTTTTCCTCCACGCACTCATCATCGCGGCCAAACACACTCCGGAGAGACGCGTAGAGAAAATGAACCTTATTTTATATATATATATAGGATCCTCGCATAAATTTGTTAACTTGGGGCAAAGCTCCATCCGAGAAGGAAGTCCGCCGAGAATAGAATTACCAGTCCTCCAGAGAAGAAAGCAAACCGAAGTTGAGCCGCCAAAATATTCTCAGTTCGTGAGAATATTCCAGTCCGTTGGAGAATTCCATAAAATCTGCGTACCTGTACGGTGTCGCATTTATTCATTTTGTGGAACACTTCGTCGTTGGGGTTACATTGATTGAGATTCAGCAGGTTATGCCAGTTAGTGTTAATCAGGTTAAAAGATCATAGAAATAGGATATTAGAGGGCTTATAAGCCTGTCAGGCTAGGCTAATTTGACCTTTGATTTTCCTATTTTCCCGTAATAATTTAACAATACGTTATAGTCGCTCAGGCCAGATGGTACGTATTTTTAAAATTAGGCATTAACAATTTCAAGCACTCACCGTATAGTAATGTTTTATTGTTATATCCTACGAAACATTTAAATTTATTCACCGGCGAATTTACGAATCCACGAACTTTTTCCAACATCTGGATTTAGCAAATCTTTCATTGGAATCAAAGAAACGATACGCGTGCCAGGTGACGAGTAATCTAACAACTGTGTGAGTACTGAAAAGGTTCAGATTAGTGGGTTCGAGATACATTCTATTAAACGTATTTAAACTAACTGCCAGGTGACAACTAATTTTATTTGTTTATGTAAATACAGGGCACCCATGCTGCGCGCGGCCCACAGCTGGAACGCAATCTACGCATGCCAGTGAACCAACCTCGTGATCCCATCCAGGGGCGTACCGACCAGGATTCTGAATACATTATTATTTTCGTTATAATCTCCGAATAAAACTTTGTTTTTATTGTAACATTTACATATAATAAATTCTGTTATAATCATTACAGTCTCTCCGCATATTATTACGAACTTCTAGCTCTGAGCTAAAACCAGGCAACCGTCCACCACGTGGGCGGACCGTTACAACCTAAAACTGTCATCGGCACTGGTGCAAGTATATATGGGGATTCACCCCAATTTAATGCATATGCATCTCTGGGGAAAAACGCCACAGTATTCCAAGCAGAAACCCACGCTATAGACATAAGGTCTACCGGAGAACATTAAAATAAATTGCAGAGGAAAAGATATTACTGTCCTAACAGATAGCCAAGTTGCTATAAAAACCCTAGCTAGTCACCGGATGAACTCAAGATAGTCTGGGATTGTCTACAAAACCCAATAGCTGTGGCAAACTAAACATGGTAACCGTAGTGTGGGTACCAAAACACAAAGGTATACAAGGCAATGAAAATGCTGACATACTTGCGAAGAAGGGATCAGGAACACCTTTTACTGACCCTGAACCAATATTTATAGTCACCAAAAACACAGTACGAAGCTTGTTGATTGGGCGGACAAACTAAAGACAGAAAAACCACTGGAACTCCATGAATAGATTGAGACATAGTAAAGCAACGCTAAAGAAACCATAAAAAAACTGACGGATAACACACTGCAATTAAGCAGGCTCCAAATCAGGCTAGTGACGGGGCTGATAACCGGCCACTGTCACCTTCGCAAACTCATGCATGTAATAGGCATCTAGAGGGAAGAACCCATTTACAAACTCTGTCATGAGGAGGATGAGACAGCCTCTCATATCATCTTCGATACATACATAAGTACATGTATTTAATATTGTTGAGTTTTCAATACTAGAGTATGGAAGTAATGCAAGTACTCTTAATTCATAGTATTAGAAAATATACCTCCTGTTTTATATTTACTTCTACACAAAGTATTATAAACCAATACAAATGACCATTCTAGAATAAACTTCTTTGTGAAACAGAACCAAATCATTTCGTATACAGGCGACGAATCGTACAGCATCAAGTGCCAAAGCGAATCGTATCTGACAACGAAGCGTGCTGACGCCCAATCTTCTTGTTGAATCAACTGGGTTATAACGTAACTGAAAGGTATCCAATACATAATGTTTTAACAAAATACACTGTAAGATTATGACTTACGGTATACACAAGACCACATTTTGTTAAAAATGTGCTTACATTCTTAAAACATAAACAGGCTGTGGTTACATAACTTTATCTGGTCAGCAAGATCACGAGATCCTAATCTATAAGGTTTCTATCGTTGGGGCTTGGAGTTTGGAACTTAAGAAGTCTGAGGTGTATGCCATACCTACAGAAACTGGAGCAGAATTATGGGCAAGTATTGTTTCTCAAAGTGCTGGAGTATTCAAAATTTCCCGTGACCATAATAATGACAGTAGATACACTGTAGCTTGCTCAGTTTTGCTAAGAAAAGGCTACTGTTATAAAAAACTGAAAGAGACTCAAAATACTTATTTTGAAACGTGGTTTCTAAAGGTGTTTGCCTTAATTTCAATAAAGGGAAACATTTGTGAAGGTGGTAAAAGGACCAACCAAGATCACCCTTAAAGATTTTCAATGTTGTGGATATTTAGCGGTGCTATAGATTTATAAATTCCTATAAAGTCTGTTCACTCTAGTTTCAACTGTTTTGTCGTAATTGCTGTTATTTTCAGCAATATTTAGGAGATGTTCTTCGACGTGTTAGCAAAAATTAAAAAAAAAACATTTGGGGCCCATCGTTGCAATTTATATCTAATTTTTAAGTTTAAACAGATACTGTGTACCTATATTATACGAATACAACGAAAGCAGAAATCAGCAATACGAAAAACTCGAGATAAGAATTGTAAGAATTTGGAGAAGCTTCGTCGGTGCTTTCTTTGTCAACCTAGTAGAGCTAGGGTCGAATTTTTCGGTTTCCTACAACAGAGTTTTTTCTTAGACGTATACACAAGATATTCCGCGGATCACGTGTTACATTGATCTCTTTACAAAGAGTCCTAATCCTACATCACCGGCTATTGAAAAAGTACAAAGGTTTATACGGTTACCTGTATATTCCAGTTTTTAATTTTGAAATTTCATGTGATTTCCTGAAACTCTAATATGGTCCGTTAGTGCTTAACTTGTTTTCAAGCAAATTGCTACAAACATTATTATCTTAACCTCCTTACTGTTATTACGACTAAGTGCCGAATTGGGTTTGCAATTTAAACCGAAAGCGAATTTGGAAATTGCCGTCCAATTTCTGATGAACGAAATATGGCGTTATATTACATTATGCAAGCGTTTCCGTTACATTAAGTTGGGTAGAAAAATATCCTACGCTATGGTTTTTCTGGAGTGATAATAGTGTTTGCGTTGTAGAGAATTTCATCAGATCTTATCCTAACAACGAACGACTTTGTGGATTTTCCGATAAACTGCTTGAAAAATTTATAACTGAGAATTAAGCGTTTATTCCTGCAAAATGGGCTTCTATGAATGGAAGTATGGCGACAGCAACTACCATTTGTGTATTTTACACTCAAATTTTAACACACATATTCAAATATAAAAATTAAATTGTTTAGATGCTGGATCAGATTTAAAATATAATAATTTAACAAAATGCTGCGACCAGTACTGTGCCATAAATCCATTTTCTATGGAGCAAAGTATGAGGGTTTAACAAACATATATAATCGACTAATGTGAGATAAAGGAATAAAAATAGCAATATCTATAGTTTCTAAAAAATACGAAGAAATGGATAACAATTTCTGAAAGCTGACAGAAATCAAGAATGTAACAGGGTTGTGTAAGCCGATTAAAATGAAAAAGAAATAATTATTTTTAATTGGAAAAAATAAGAACAAGGAAGTCATTAAGAGTACCATTAATCTGACAACTTGAAATATGTGCCGTAAAACATGTTAGCCGAGCTAGATTTATTATCGAGTGCAAAATCGAAGCAGCTGTGTCCAAACTTATACAAGAAGTTGAAACACAACTTGCAAACAGATACTATATCAAGGTGCCAAAGAAACGTGAACCGTGTATAAGAATTGTGAGAACGTTCAACAGAGCGCCAGGAAATTAAATTAAGTGAGTAAAGGAATAATATTTTTGGACAATTTCTTTCACATTTATTGTATGGTCGTATAGTTGTGAATAAAGCTCTTTTTTTAAATACTGTGGTTAATAGCCCCTTTGTCTAATAAATTATGTTTATCTTTATGCCTTTCCAAGACCCGAGACTCGTCGCAGAACGGTGTTTTTAGGTAAGATTTAGGAAAACTAGAGTAGTGGGTACCAAACGGCCGAAGGGATGGCTTCTCAGACGTGTTCAGAGTTCGCGCGTTCGGTATAAGTGAATTAACAGTATATGTGTGTTGCTTAGTTGGTAAATACACTGAAGTGATGTATACCTATGTAGTGGCTACCTGTAAGGTAGTGGGATGAGTAGTTGTTGATTGAAGCCGTAAGTAATGCTTTTGCTTATGTAGTACTGTTAGTAATTGTAATTACTGTGTTCTTATGATTGAGGCCTCTGGTACTATGCTTGGGGGGATAGTGAGCTCTCCAAGGTTCCTGGGGGTTATGTACCCGCGCAGGATTCCGTTATAAGCTGCTTAATGCTTGGGAGGGTCGGTGATTGGGCGTAATCACTCGACTTGAGCTCGACCTGATTGATCAGCCAGTGATCGTTGCACTTTGCAGAGTGGCCCGTGGAGAACATGTCTCTCACTCTTCTCCAGTGATGCACGTACGGCGGCCGGCGGAGGTCGTTTGGTGATCACAATGACATGGGGGAACTGAACCCATTGACCGGTGGTAACATTCGATTACCCGGTACCCTTTACAGGTTAGGTACATCAGTCAAGATCTATTAAAGACGGCCCACTCAAGAACACCTCACCCTGAACGAGAACTACTAAAGACGGTCCTGCCATAAGTAGAAATGTAGAAGTTGCAATGCTAATGTAGTAGGTAGTGTATTATTGCTTGCGTGTTCCATGTTTTGCTGGTGTGTGCTGAAATGGGATAGTGACTGTACATTTACTGTATGAATGCATCGCGTACATGTCTGAAGCTGCCAAATCCGAAGTTCCCGAGAATTTGTTCTTGATGAATACACATAACCGATTTCGAGACCCTATCGGTGAGTGTTTAGTTATTTATGATATTTGCTTTGTAAAAATTTCCACCGCCCGTCCCCGTGCGAGAAAGACCCTTCTACATGAGTTTCAAAACCATATCTTGGAAGTGTATTAAACTAATCCTATTGTCCGTTCCACACTTCAGAGTCAGTATGGGCTTTAATGCTAAGCGATGTAGCCATATTTCAGCACAAAACTGTTTGTAAATGAGTTTACACCTGTCAATCATAAATAAATCCTGCTTTTGTATTCCTGAGCGCTTAACAAGTACTAATCACGTACTAATGCCTTTTCTTTTACTAACCACATTTTTGTCAGCGGTATTCAAACAAATTTTTTGAAAAATACGTGCTGGTCGTACTTATTAGCTTAAATTTGTTTCTACCTTTTTAGAAAGCATTCCTCGCTGGTGGGTGGTAGTTAATTTTTTTTTTCATAATATAATAATAAAAACAACTTTAAAAAATACATGTATTTATAACAAAAAAAAACGAATATATTTAATTCAACATATATTATATTAATTTACACTAAGGACTTAAGGAATAAAAATTTTGTTTTACATATACAGGGTATTTCCTTAAGTCTGTAACGTATTTTGCATGTTTAAACAAATATGTCTGTTATTCATTGTGGTCACTGCTATCAACATCACTAACAGTATCAATATCACTATCATTGCTAACATTTATAATAATCGG
>JABXWE010039889.1:0-12322 GCA_014611495.1 Limonius californicus
ACTAGACCACCGAGGCCGGCAAGTCGCGTCTTTACTAGACTAAAGGAATGTTTATAATGTCAATTTCAGGTTAGGTTGTGTTAGCTGGAATTAAATAATAATGAAATGTCATTTTGACGTTATAAACATTCCTTTAGTCTAGAAAACACGTGACTTTTCATTCCACAGCCTGCCGGCCTCGGTGATCTAGTGGTTAGCGCATCTGCCTTTAGATCCGAGGGATGCGGGATCGAATCTGGCTGAGGTCGGCGAGATTTTTCTAGCGGGGAAAAATCTGAAAATGCGCCTTCTGTCAGATAAGAAGTAAAGCCGTAGGTCCCGTGCCACTGCGATGTGTGACACGTTAAAAAATCACTACTGGAGTTGGAATTACCCCAGATAGGCAAAATTCTTAGTCAGGGTGTACAATGGGAATGGGCCAAATGTGGCCTAACTGCTAAGAGATGCTTGGAAAACCGCGTCCTAGATCTCGCTCTTTCAAGCCATCAGCCATCATTCCACAGCCCACTGGCGAGCAGCTTTTTTTGGATCTCTTCATATGTTGCTCCTAGTCTCATTAAACATAACCAGAAGCGTAACTGAGATATTGGCGTCTTTTGAACCTCCTTCGAAGCGGCGCCTTTGGCAACTCTCCCTTTGCCAGTATACCTAGTTACGCCTCTGAACGTACATCTAAAATTGGATGTGAAAGGTAGACAAATAGGAAAAGATTAAATTTTTAATAAAAAAATATAAGGAACATAGTAATCTTTAACAATAATTAAGTTTACAATATAACAGTTTTCATTTTCATTTATATAGACGGCATGGCGCAATCGTGGCGTATTTTGATAGGATGGAAACATTTCTAAATAATTATTAAATTATTCCCCCAAACATATTAGCCACGTTGTTACGCCTTCGCAAATTTCTCGCTGTCTAAAATTTGCCGCTGTCAATAATTTGCCGCCATAGGCTTCAGTCTACTTTTCGTAATGCCCGAATTTATAAACAATCTGCGTATAGGACTACTAACTTGTCCACTATTTTTGGTGTCCACAACATACCTCCAAATATGAAATGTCACAATGAAGTTACGCCCGTACATATGTACTATTTTATGTACGTTTTTGGGAAGGTTTTGGCATTTGACATTCATTCAACCGAAATATTCGAAGTAATTAACCTCAAAATGTTTTAATGACCCACTAAAACAACAGGGTAGGACGGAGACGGAGGTTCAGGTACGCAAAACTTTGAAAACCCCCTTACCACCACGATATCTTGTTGGTAAAAGGCTCTATCCAAATGATGTAAGAAAGCAAAATTAAATCATTTTAAATTTTGCATACATCTTTTGAAATATTTGCCCTATTTTATAAGAAGTTATTGTAGATATTTTTGAAAAATGCTTACATTAAGGGCTCGTTCTACTGGAATAATTAATATTAAAATGCCAAAGGTGACTATAATAGATACTTTAAATTCACTATATATAGGACATTCGAATCCACCAAAAATGTGCCACAACAGTGGTAATCAGAACTTTTGGTAAGTATGTATGATCGGGAACAGTCTATCGAAAAATATATATTTTTTATAGTATGTAACTTTGAATGTCAACAAATTAATCAAAACCAAATTAGTAAATTAAATGTCTTTTATTTTAAGATTATTTACAAAAATAATAACAATAAAGTAATCACGATGTAATCGTTTATTAACTTCTAATTAAAATTAAACCTATTAAAAAAAAACTAAACTTTGCTAATGCATAATTGAGCAGTTAACCAACAACATTTTTGTTGTACCTTTTAAGTCCCGCCCTTACGGTTAATATCGCACAGTATCAATATGAAGGCTATTTCTTAATTTTCTCGAATATGCCAAATTTGAATGTAAAACGTAAGTTACTACCATAGTTTCTAATAAATACTTAATAATTAATTTAATTTTAACTTACTCTAACTTTATTGTTATTTGGGTTTTGGTCAATAGTTCATAAGGAAAGAAATTTTATTTTGGTCAGCTCTAGCGTCTCCTCCTGACGTTATGAAGCACCCTGTATAGTAATTTTTCGAGGGCCTTAGAATTTGCCAACTTGATAGCAATAATTTTGAATATTAGCGGGAACGTGCATTGTCATTGTAGGTTAGCCTACAACTTCTACATACAATCTGTGGGTGAATCTGTTTCCGAGTTGAAACATATAAATATTTTACTCGTATAGCTATAACGTACTTTCAACTGTTTTACATTTTTCAGTTAAAGAAGTGTAAACACTACTAGAACATACGGGACAGGTAAGAAATATTGGTATTACTTTAAACTTTTTTTGATTTAACAATATAGTAAAGACTTTTTTAAAGTTTATTACCTGGCTAACCAAAGCGAACGCTGCCGACCTAAATATTAATATCTAATCTAATATCTAATAATATATTAGCTATTTCCATTTTCTAAAATAAAAATATAGGTATATGTTCTATTTTAACAAAGAAGTACATATATGTTAATGCTGTCTTTTAACTTTAAAATTATGAAATATTTAGGTCAAAGCCATTATTATTTACATTTATATTTATTTGATAAATATTTATGACAAACTCCCAATTTGGGTCATGCCTTTAGCAGGTTTAATGGCTCAAGGTTCTCTTTGACTTTTGTATTGTTTGTTGAGCTATATCCCAATAGCGATTCTTCACGAAGCCCTTTGGCTATCATTGTTGCCATTTATTATGTTTCGATTCTTTGCGTAGAAAATATTTTTTCATTTACGCAATGGAGATGGATGTAGAAAATTAAACAATTAAGTGAAAAAAAATCACTTTAAAACTTCAAACAAAGTTTGATAAATATGTACATATTGGCACACCTATATTTAAGGATAGAAGGATGATGTGCTGATAGTTCATAATAAAAAAACTTTAAGAGCCCTAGTTCTACTATAAATGCCTAAACAGCCTACAACAGTTTTCTTCCAGTCAACAAGTCATAAACAGTTAATTAAAAGTTGTATTGTTTATAGTTGCAATAAAATTTTTTGTTTGCAGAAGGTTGAATAATATAAGGATGTTCATGAACTAATTTGAAGAAAATGTATGTTATGCCTACTCTGAACCTACTTATTACACATCTCATACTTTCTCCAAGAAAGTAATCTGTTAGAAAGTTTCATTTCCAATCCTAGTCCATCTTATTTCAAGACTGAAGAATTAGAGACTTACAGTGTTTTTAGCATAAAGAAATGAACGATTTGAATTATATAAAGATTTTATTCTCACTTATGTCATTGAGTCTTACCTTAGCAGGGAGTTTGATGAACTGTTATGAAAAATATTTACCAGTGTTTGTAAAACAAACATTTAGATATGGAAAATTTTCATATAAGGGAAGGAAAGGGGCATTTGGACCAGTGGAAGTGCCTAAATCATGGTTTAAACACTTTTATGTGTACTCGTCGATTCTCACAATTTCTACTCTAACAATGTTGGTTTTCGTATTTGTTTTTAATTTCACTGTACCTAATTGGATAATTAGTGCTTTGGATGAAGTAGGTGGTTCTATGAGGCAAACTACTGGTAAGTTTTAATTTTAATACATTTTCTCACTAAAAAAAATTAAATTGCAGTAAATAGTGCTTCAGTCTTCTTAGCAATGATGTTGCTAACTATTCAATGCTGTAGAAGATTTTATGACACACATTACATTTCCGTCTTTGGGAAAAATAGTCGAATGAATTTAACACATTATTTCGTTGGGTTTATTCATTATACAGGTGCTGTATTTGCCATGTTGCTGGAAGCACCAAAATTTTCACGTGGTTCAGGTAATACAGCTTGTTTAACCATATATGTTATGCTGTATCCTTTATCGTTTTCGCTTCAGAAGGAAGTTTGCATTGGAAAGATTTGACTTACTTGGATGCCATTGCTTCATTGTTATTCTTATGGGCTTGTTGGCACCAGTATAAGGCTGCAGTAATTTTGGGAAATTTAAGAAAAAACGCTAAAGGTATACATTTAATATTTACTCAAAACAATATAAATAAGTTACAATTTACATGACTATATTCACAAAAACGTAGTATACTTTAACAATTGCAATTATAAGAGCTACAATTACACTGAGTAGAGAATATTGTCGAACAATGTATTAGAAGTTATTTATTTTGGCAAACATGCTACAAATTGATCATGGTATAAATATTAATATAGTTGTTTACAAAATTGAATATTAACGTTGTAGGTTCAATAGTAACACAGAAGCATAAACTACCACATGGCGACTGGTTCCAGTATGTTTCATCTCCACATCTATTGGCTGAAATATTAATGTATTTTGCCTTAACAGTGATACTTTGGAATAACATCACTTGGTTATACATTTCTGCATGGGTATTGGTTAACCAGGTATGAAGTTCCTAATGATTGTTTATTTTTGGCATGACATTTTCATATAATTAACTTTTTTATACTATCAGGTAGAAATTATTTTGCAGAAATACAAAAATTGGAATGAATTATCCTACAATTTAACATTTAAATCAATTGGTCTAATTCTTATTGGTTTTAGGTTGAAACAGCCCTGTTGAGTCATTGGTGGTACCAAGAAACATTTGCAGATTTTCCTAAACACAGAAAAGCTATAATACCTTTCATCTATTAAATTTGTAACATTAAATGCATTCCACTCAGAAGCACAAACTTGCATAATTTGGTTGCATTATCAGCAATAGTTTAAAAGACTGAAATAAATATTTTTGCTAAAACTAAATTTTATAAATTTTCTTTTATTTCTGTATTTGTGATTATGTTCCTAGATTTCAATAAATAAATTTTCTATAGTTGTTAATAATGTATAAATTACTCTAAAAATTGTAACAAATCTCCCAGTTTCTCAAGGTACACATCAGGAATCAACCCTTTATCATGAGGGTCTTTTGATAGCTGCCATTCCTGAACTTGTTCTAAACTTGTAACCCCTGAAAGTACCAACATTGTTTGAAAACCACAACGTGTACCCAAAAGGATATCCGTATTGCATCTGTAATTATTACATGTATTCACTTATGAACTTATATATCTATTGAAGTTTACCTATCGCCAATCATAAGAGTCCGTTTGGGATCTAAATCATGCTCTTTGATTAGCATATTTGATAAGTAAGGGTTTGGTTTTCCTAGTACAACTGGTTTCCGTCCAGCACATGTTTCAACAGCAGCCACCATACAACCAGAGCCTGGCACTACTAGATCAGAGCTCAATGGAAATCGCTCATCTGTATTGGTAGCAATAAACAGACAGTCAGGGTTATTTAAATAACTGGCTGCCTTCAGAATTTTTGGGAATGATATGTGTTCATCGTATCCCACAACAACTGCACCAACTTCTGGATCCAATTTTACAGTTTCTATCAAAGATGCAGTGGATGTTTGTAGTACATCTGGCTAAATTAATAGCATTAAAATTCAAGCACAGGAAAATGAATAAAATCACTTACGCCAACATCTGTATGTTTAATGCCAACTAAATCAAGTTCCTGTGTAATACCCGTTGATCCAACCACATAAACTTTTTTGTTAAACCCTAGATTTTTAAGATAGTTAGCGGCCAGATATGCAGTAGATATTACCTCATCCTGTAATATTTTATTTAAAATGAGTTTTTACCATTAACATGATTTGATAAAGTAATACTTACTTTGCTGCAAATAAATTTCAACTTTCTGCATTTTTCAGTGAATTCTTTTCGTAGTTTTGTAGAATTGTTTGTAACATAAAATATTTTCTTGCCCAATTCCCTCAGCTGATTAATAACTCGAGGGGCCTTGTCAATTATATCATTGCCCAACCAAAGTACACCATCACAGTCTGTTAGAACTGTGTCGAAAGAATTTAGAAACTGCCTGACTTCATCTTTCGTTAGTTTGGATAAATTAGTGACACTTCCTCGATACATTCTTTCTTGATTAACGTCTGTCAATGTTTGCTTCTAATACACTAGATGATTTGTAAATGTCATACGCCAAGGTGACATTTACAATGACATTTGGATTTTTTTAGGTTAACACCAACACAAGATTAAAGCTGCAGTTCTCAGTTAAGAACTGTTAGGGATTAACATCCCTAGATTCAAAAGCTAAAGTGTATAGTGTGCTACACAAAATATGTATGTCTATAGAAGCCACTATCATAGATAAATTAAAATGGTAATTTATTTATTACAGCTTTTACAACTTATAAATATATATTCTATTTAGTATAAATAATCTATACAATTTGTAAATATGGCTTAATTTGAGCAAAAAGTTAATCTTAATCTAAGATATTTGTATTACAACCCAACCAATTTTGCTCCTATAGTACTTAAGTAAGTTGATGCTTTTCTTGTTGCTTGTTTCATCGTTTCAAATGGCAGCTGTCAAAAAAAAGTTTTAATAAATTGAGTGCAGTAAGAGTACCAGGAAAAGACGGCGAAATAATAGAATAGAATAGAAAAGATAGAAAAATATAAACTACATATAGGTATTGGGAATAGCAGAAATCAAGAACGAAGGAAACGGCATGAAAATACTAGATAAAGGATACAACGTCAGGTATGCCGGAACCCCATTTGGAAAGAGCTAAAGGAGTGGGCATCGTCCAGAGTACAGAAACAGAACCTAAAATAAGTAACTGGGAGACTATATCATCCAGGATAATAACAATATATTTAGAGTTACAAGAGAAGGTGGTGATAATACATATATGTATACGCCCTCACTGAAATGATTCTAAATGATGAAGATCAATTCTAGGAAGAACTTGCTTGCTTGCTTTGAAAGAGCGAGATCTAGGACGCGGTTTTCCATGCATCTCTGTGCACTTAGGCCATATGGTCTATTGTACACCCTAACTAAGAATTTTGCCTATCTGGGGTAATTCCAACTCCATTACGGCTTTACTTCTTATCCGACAGAAGGC
Source organism: Limonius californicus (assembly GCA_014611495.1). Taxonomy (NCBI): domain Eukaryota; kingdom Metazoa; phylum Arthropoda; class Insecta; order Coleoptera; family Elateridae; genus Limonius; species Limonius californicus. The sequence continues at coordinate 6,944 of JABXWE010039889.1, forward strand.
GCATTTTCAGATTTTTTCCCGCTAGAAAAATCTCGCCGACCTCAGCCAGGTTCGATTCCGCGTCCCTCGGATCTAAACGCAAACGCGTTAACCACTTGACCACCGAGGCCGACTCTAGGAAGAACTACAACGCACGATAGAGAAAATGCAAAACAAAAACCAAGATATACTGATCATTGGGTACTGGATTACTCGTATAGGGAACAAAGATAAAGCAGGTTTTGAATCAAATGGGGAAATACGGAATAGATGGAGAAATAAACAACCACTCGTAATTGGGAAGGCCCTGTTCAACCATACCATACAAGAAAGTAAAAGCATTAGGACACCGTACTATGAGATACACAGGTAGCGACGTAAAAGTAATAAGAGGAGCAGACATAAATCACATTCTATTAATAACTTCACAAAACTCAAAAAGGAAAGAATTTAAAGATACTCGATTGCAAGCAGCCGAAAAGACGTGTGAAACTGAAACAATCAGCCAAGATGCACAAAGGAAGAGAACACGATGGTGGAACGATGAAGTGAGGGGAACATAAAATAGAAGAAAGAAGCATAGGTGAGATTTAAAACACCAAATACTGAAGAAGATAGAAGAAATTACAATCGGAACAAAAAATGAAGCCAAAGAAACCGCGAAACAATAAAAAATACAACATGGCAGGAGTGGGGTAAAACATAGAAGGGAAATACATTGAAAACTAATAACAGTTTTGGAATGTCATAAAAAGAAATGCGGAATATCAAAACTCAAAGAGAGGAACTAGAAACTTCGACCGAGGGAGTGATAACTGCCTGGAGAGAATATTACAAAGAAATAGTTGAGAAACAGGGAGAAACTTCGAAAGAAAATGCAAGATATGAAGCGGAAGAAGAACAAAGACAAGAAGAGAATGAAAACATAACTAATATCACACAATAAGCAGTAATGGAATGCCTCAGAACCACTCGCAACGGAAAGGCCGTAGAAGAAGCCGGAATTATGCTCAAAAAAAGGGGGGGGGGGGAATCGGTCATTAAATGGTTAAAAGCAATATTTCAACAAGGCTGTACAACAGAAAGAGTGGTATCTGAAGAATGGGAAAAATATCAGAATCGAGTAATATGCCTAATATCTGTAGCCTTCAATGTTTATACAAAAATAATTGAATAGAGACTGCGAACGGAAATATAACAAGCCGCACTCCACCATGGAAAACAAACTCAAGATATCATATTTAAACTATATGAACAATTTAATAAAAAGGTTAGACAAAAATAAACATACCTACATTCATAGCATTTCTGGACCTAAAATCAGCCTTTGACCATATGCCAAGAGAACATATACGTACAGACATAGATGGACAGCGAATAAGCCGGAAACTAACAAAAGTAACAAAGAGCATTTATAGAAGTGTTACAGGCATCATATGACTAAACGGGCACAAATCACGCACTTTTAACATGGAAAAAGGCATCAAACAAGACGACAATCTAAGCCCATTACTCTTCATAGTATATAAATAGATATGATACTGAAAAAATACAATACGGAAACCCTAAATACAAGCTTAGAATAATAAATCTGATATATGCAGGTGATTTGACATAATGAATATTTGCAAAATAAACTTAGAGTTGAAAGGAATTACATTAGAAACATACGAACATCAAGGAACCATAATTAATAATGACGGGAGGATAGATGAGGAAATCAGAAATAGGACAATTAAAGTAAGCAAAATTTATTATCAAATAAACAACATCGTAACAGGTAAAACGACAACAAAATTACACCTCTACGAAACCATATACACACACATTATTATATGGAGCAAAATCTAGGGCTGTAATAGATAAACACAGATAAAAAATCAGAGCATCTGAAATGGAATATTGGCGAAGAGTAACTGAAGATAACTAGACGAGATAGAATCACAAATTAAAATATAAGAGAAGAATTAGATCAAACGCCATTGGTGGAAGAAATAGAGAGAAAACAATGTACGGGCACGTATCACCTACGACACCTAATAGATACCACAAACCAATAGGTACATGAAATGAGAACCGATGGGAGAAGAGGAATAAGAAGACCTAGATCCACATGGGAAGACCGCAAGGCAGAGAGGAAAGACCTTCCAAGAAGTTAAGGAAATGGGGAGAGTGAGAACCACCTACAGAAAAAGGATAGAGGACCCAATGTTGTAAGGTATAAATGGGATTAGAGGAAGAAGAAGAAGAAGAAGCGTTGAGAATACTTATAAATATTATAAATAGAGTTGGGCAACCACTTAATTACATATTAGTTCTTGAAACACGCAAAGATGATTTTTAGCAATTTTAGTTTACCTACATCTTCATTACGTATTACAAGGTTACAACATATATTAACTAGTGTATAATTTACGTTACAGGCGCGTATAATAATTTTCACAATAAAGAAAATTAAAATTACAAATCTTTTCTTGGAAGAATGTTAAATTTTTATGCAGTTTCTTGCAAGAAGTTTGTTTTGGACATTTTATGTACGTATGTATACAATAAATAATGCAAATAAATGTTCGTAATTTCTTCAAATATATAATTTAAGGTTTATATTAACGCCTTGTAAAATTATTGTTCATTTTGCATAGCAGGGATCTAATGATGTGTAGTTATGAATCATTTCAAGGGAGAAGTGTTAGAAAAGTAATTTGTTGTCAGATAAAAATTGATGTGTTAATCTAAAAACATTAAGGACTGTCAACTTGAATAAATTTATAAAAAAATTTAAAATAGCGAATAGGTATTCTAATAACTCATACCGTATTTATTGGTCGGTATTATATTATATAGCAAAATGTTTTACCAACGTCGACAATAAAGGTGAAAATAAGCGTTACAATTTTCTATAAAATGTACGATTATTTATTGTAATAATTAAATCGATATATTTTAGACAATATATGTACTACCTGCAGCCCATATTTGCCCAACTCTAATTATAAAAAGATACGGTTCAGACTTAAAAAACATACTGTTACTGTCAAAAAATATATCAAGATTGTTACATATCTAAATATACTTATTCAAAATTTTTACTCACATCTACAGCTGCATTGATAAAATTAGAAAACCCTTCATATCCACCAACGATTGCATTCCCAATAGATCGAAATTGATCGCCATTATTTCCATATTTCTCATGTTCGGAAATAGTGTCTACAATTGGTTTGGGATGAAGAAAATTTATGACGACCTGTTGGGCCTTATCGTATATTGAATCTTTCTGCTGAATTAATGATGGAACTTCAAGAACTGCTTGCTCGCGCCCTTTAGGCCTTTCGGGAATGAGTTGTGCTAAAGCATCCTTAAAAGAAAAAATCTATGTAAAGCAAGATATAAATAAATATTTTTTTTAAATTAATTGTTGCATAATAAATTGTATCTTACATTACTCTGTTGTATAAAACTTAATTTGGGATTTGCAATTGCAGTATTAAAACTGGCTTGTTTATTTATAATGCCTCCGATGCCGAAGTCGATTTGAGCAGAACCCGACAAATTTTCCGCTGGAAAAGCTGTTGTATTTAGTACTGAAATCACTAGTAAGACTGCAACACGCTTCATAATGGCCTGAAAAGTTCCTAAAATAATAGATTGAAGATTTACTTGTACTAATTACCACTATCACATTCAATCATTTACTGTACTGCACTGCATGAACAGTCAACATATCATATATAACTAGAAAGTTTAGATATTTATTTAAGAATTAGGTTTTATATGTTGCTACATTAGCCACATGTTGCACATACAAATTGAGTGCGAGAGTATTTTTTATAAAGTATTCACGTCCTTGTACATTATATGATTAAGTAAGTGTTACAATGCAAGGAAGAGCTTTCTCTGATGTATCACCTAGCATACAAAACAGTTTGAATGGTAAAACGATAAGCCATAATTTTCTGATTATTTAGTTTTTTGTATAAGATGATTGAATAAGATAAAAATGTTGTTAAGTTAGTTAATAAGGAGTTAATTCTATTAATATTTTGATTTCCCAATGTGCAATTAACTAAATTAAAAAAGGAAAATGTTTATTTGTTTAAAATAATTTTTTTCTACAAACGTCAGTAAAAATTTAATTTTTAACGCATGCTGTCAGTGTCTAAAATGTGATTTTATGGCACCGCACCGGTGCTAAAAGTAATTTACTTTTAGCACTAGTGCTAAAAGATAGTGTTCCACTTGCAAACAAAAAAAATTTTACCTACAACTGTTTCATTTTATTATTATTACGTAACTAAAATAGCCTTGACAACGGTTGGGAAGGAGACGTTTAATGCATTTGTGCTTGCGAGGTTTCTAAAAACACATGTATTTCAGAAATGTCAAATTAAAGGCCCGCGGAATTAATAATGCGTTTTTTAATGGCGCTCAAAAACAATGAAGCAATAAACAAACCTTAGCAACGCGCTTAGCAATGTCGTAAAATGACGACTTGACGGGATAGTATCAATTTTTTATAAATTTTAATCACATTATAATAATTTTTTCAGTAAACAGTTGTAAGTAAAATGTTGTTTATATCATGTGCCGAAAACAATTCCATATACTAGTGCAGATTTTCAAATTCTGCACTTGTATGTAATGAATTGTTTTCGGCACTTGTTATAAAAATAACTATTTCAGCGCTGTCGCGAGATTTGAAGTTACATGTCAACAAACGATCGAATTTTCATTACCTTAGCAACAATAAACTTCATGAATAATTGGGTTTCAAAACGATATTTTATAAATTTAATAACGTAAGAAATGCATTAATTTGTACTTTTAATGGTATTTGTAGAAAAAATAGTGTATGATATATGTGCTAAAAGTGATTTTATTTTGTTCCCTTCTCACAAAATAAAATGTCACTTTTAGCACTTATATCATAAATAACTATTTAGTTTAGTATGTTTGCTTGGGTTTATTTGTTTATATTTATATTAAGGCTGTAGGAGTCACTATTATAGATCTCGAAATAAACAAATATTAGCACAAGTAAACGTGGTAAACAATTACTTGTAGTTCTTTAGAAGGGATAGGTAAACGGTATCATTCGTCGTTTTCTTATCTATACTGTACTATACAGGGAATTTTTCTTTTTAGTATACATTGCCTATGTATACTATTAAAAGAAACGCGTCAAATTCGCCTATTGTGTAGGCAACCAACTATACCGACAACTAAAAAGCAGGAGCAAACGTCACCAGATGTGAATTATTTGAGTATGAAGGTTATGTTGATACAGTGTTTATATTAAATAAGTATTTCACCCTGTATATAGGACGCAAATGATTATACTTATTTGTAAATTACAAAAATCGACAGGATTATTGTTCGTGTAAGGTCCGTGAACATTCT
>JABXWE010039909.1:0-11480 GCA_014611495.1 Limonius californicus
AATAGATGTCAGTTTACACCAGGAAAATTAATTTTTTTATTACAAGTTGGAGAAGGAATTATTATCATAAGTTGGAGAAGGAAAGGGGATTTACCAAAATTAATTTATGGTGCTGTTGCAGAGATTAATTAGATTATTCATCATTAGATGTCACTTTACACCAGGAAAATTAATTTTTTTATTATTATCATAAGTTGGAGAAGGAAAGGGGATTTACCAAAATTAATTTATGGTGCTGTTGCAGAGATTAAGTAGATTGTTCATCAATAGATGTCATTTTACTGCAGGAAAATTAATTTTTTTATTATTATCACAAGTTGGAGAAGGAAAGGGGATTTACAGAAATTAATTTATGGTGCTGTTGCAGAGATTAATTAGATTATTCATCAATAGATGTCAGTTTACACCAGGAAAATTAATTTTTTTATTACTGTCATAAGTTGGAGAAGGAAAGGGGATTTACCGAAATCAATTTATGGTGTTATTGCAGAGATTAATTAGTATATTCATTAATAGATGTCACTTCGGCAAAAATATTAGATTATCTTAACTAAACTTTAAAAATTGTAATTTATTTCTGTGTTGTAAGGTGTGCTTGGCAACTGCTAGAGGCAGAACCTGATTTTATGCAAGTTACTGGTCGAAAATCTCAAGAAAACAGTGATCCTGTAACTACTGCAAATATGTCTGATCTAAGAGTTGTGGTAAAGCGTTTGGTAAGACAACTTTATAACTGTGAGTGAATTCCTAAAATATCAGTGAATTTTTATTTTGGATAAATTAAACAAATTGAAGGAATATTGTGAGACACCATAAAACTTATATTCAAAACATTATTGGGCTTAGGAATTCAATGAAGAGTCTTCATACTTGGAAACAGCAGAATCCCCAGAATTTGCAGTTCCCACAGCTCTTCCCAGAAAAATCAATAAAGCAGGCAAAAACAGGTTACCAGATGAGGACTCAATTGTTGCAGGGCCTTCCACAAGTGCTAAAGCAGCGCCTCGACGAAGCATTAGGTTGTCTCTACGAAAACCTGTTTTACCAGTGGAGGAGTCCCCAGTTAAAAGACGGCAAAGTACAAGGTTGTCAATGAAAAGACGGCATCCACCATCAGAAAGGTTTAGTATAATTTTGAAGTATTAAATACATTTGAATTTTGGATTTTTTTAGGGATGTACTTTATCCAATTCCAGCACCACGTAAAAAAGTAAAAGGAGCAGGAATTTCTGCTAATTCAACTCCTACAAGTCCTGCAACAAATCATAATCAGTATGTCTTGAATATACTAAATACGGGTGATCAGAAGATATTGCAAAAACTTCCTTCAGTGGGGCCAAAAACTGCTACACAAATTTATTTCTACAGGTAAAGTATTGGATTATTGAAAATTTTAGGAATAATGTTGAATTAATTTTAGGAAAATACATGGGCAATTCAGTAGTATCGCTGATCTAGGTAAAATGGAGTCGTGGAGAGGAAGTTCATATCAACGATTTTTGAAAGCTAATTTCTTAAAAACTGATGATGACTGAACAAGAATGATTGGTAACATAATTATTGGAGAAGACAAGCTGCCATTGAGAAAATTATTTTATATAATGTTAAAAGTGGAAAGTTGAGTATTATATGATATATATTTTTTTGGACATATTACTGCAATATTTGTATTAATAGTTGCTGTTATTCTATAATGTTGCTATACAGAGAAATTATAGCAGTCATAGATTATATTTTTCTATTGAAAATATCAATAAACAATTGTATATTTAGATTTCTAGTTTTCTAATGAGTCTGAATCGGCATGTATATTTGAAGAAATAGGGCAAGTTAAGGCGATACAGTTATGTAATTCAGATCAGCAAGGTCCAGAGAATTATTAATAATCTTAAAAATAAACAAACATAAACACCTTTGGAAAAATGAGACAATAAAAACATTTTTTTTTAAATATTTTCATTTCACCATTGTAAATATAATACAGGATTACTTAAGAGGAAACATCACATGCAAACTGAAGTGAGGTGGGGAAGGGTATGAGGTAGAAATTGCGTGCGTAATTTTGGAAAAACGGTTCAATAAATGTCAATTCTCTTTGAATATTTAGATTGACCTGGATATATTCTAGGATTGTTTAGTGGTAGAATGTTTCTTTTAAATTTTTTTCTTGTAAATATGGTGACCTAAAAACCCACCAAATTAACCTCAAATTAACCTTAACTTTGAGCCGTTTCTGTCTAATAATTTTCAAAAGTAGCACGATAGAATCCTTCATTAACCTTTTTGACACATATCTTATAAATTTCAACACAATTGAACAATTAATAAATGTATAATTACGCACGGTCGAAATCACCACAAAGTAATAATTTTCAAATCATTTTTGGATTGGAAGGTGCTGCCGCCTATGTACTACAACAAGTTTCAGTTCAGATGGCAGGACACATGTGAATCACGTCATCACGTGATCTCTGACCACCTGCAAAACTTTGCAGTCTTGCAGTTTATTCATTCGAATTTCTGCCGATTGTGCTTTTTAAAAGTGTTTCGTATGAAATGACAGTCGCTTGTTAGTTTTTTAATGAAAATAGTCTTATTTTCATAAAAGAGGGTAAAGTGTAAATAAAAGTGTTGTGGACTTTTGTTATGAAAGACCTACCTACAGTAAAATAGTGTTTATCGGCATTCTGCTATTATAAATATTTGTACTAGAAGGTAAGTTAAATAAGTCAAATCATCCGTTTGAATGTGGTAGACAATGATGTGGTTGAAATAAAATCAGTAGTTTGGACTTCCATTGTCTTTATTTTTAAAAACACTGAATACTGTATTCACCTGATGACGACTGTAGATACCTAACAGTCGAAACGTTGTGTAATTACTGTGTTTTTAAAAATAAAGACAATGTCCAAACTACTGATTTTATTTCAAGTCAAATCATGTATTACATTACATACCTCGAGAACGTTTCTAGCTACTTTTTTTTGTGTTTGTATTTTATCTTTCTACCTTTGTAGATAAAGTAAATAAAAACATGGAGCCACAGAAAGAACCAGTGCATAGAAGGGGTAATAAAACTCGTCTCAGACTTAGTACGAGACGTAGAAAAAGATGCTTTCATACACGCACTCCAAAAGTTGTACCTGCAGATGAAAATCTAGAGAATGTGCTTGAGTTTGAAGAAATGGATGAAAATATTGATCAGGTTACAACTGCCATCCATGTAAGTATAACAGCAAGTACCTAAATATAGGATAATATTTTAATATGTACTTTTACTTTTATTTTAGGAGGAAATTGCAATGGACATTGAAGTTAATAAGCAGGATAGTGAAGAAATTAAATTAGATGGGCGACGAATAATTGCTCTTCATTCATTCGGATAAATTTCTTTTTGTAACGAAATAATTTTGCAAATCAGTAATTTTACGAGAAAACTGACATTTCTGACCTTCGGTCTCGCGATTTTGTCAAATGTCTGATAGGGCAGACATTAAAGTGAAGTAAGCGTACTAGATGTAGTCTGGTTATGAAGAACAGGCGTTTTCATCGGTGATAAAAAAGGATGCACCTCAAATTGACAAAACTGTCATCATTAAATGACACATTTTATATACATAGGAGTTAATTTATCATTACATAACTAGTTACGAAAAGTAAAGCGTTTCCTAACGTCAGACAGTTTTGAAAAGTGTCACTTTATGTGTCAAAATTAGATAAATAAACATTATTGTGTTATAATATTATTAGCTTATACATTTTTATAATTGATTTACTTTACTTTAAATATGTTAGGTAATTATTCAATGTATACTATATTATACACCAAGGTAGAGAAGACATTTTTCTCAGCCGAGCAGTATTATTTCCCGAGATGTGAAGCATCGAGGGACATAAGTTGCCAATTGATAAGTCTTCTCTACCGTGGCTGATACACTATTTTTTTCACTACTAGCACCTTTATTCCTTTTATAATTAATCACTTTTACATTAATAAAAAATAAAATGACAAATGCATATGTTTATTTCTATCAATTTATTTATATCCACAAAAACTAAGCCTTCTTCTTCGTCTGTGCGTAGGCCAATGGCCTGTTAAGTACCTACAATGAGTAGGTTCTAACAGGCCATTGGCCTACACACAGAAGAAGAAGAAAAACTAGGTACTCTTGCTTGAAAACAAGAGGATAGTTAATTTCAATTGACATTTGTGTAAAATATATTAAATAGGCATCTGAGTGCTAGGATCTAGCGATTGTTTCCATTATTAACGAGTAATTAATAATGAAAAATTATTAACCACTAGCCGAGAAAATCAACTTCTCGCATTGAAAACAAGGTAAATAATGGCACTTTCTAAAGCTAGTAGTGGAAAAAATATATTATTAATTATTATATTAATCTATGTTAAACTATTAATATTCAACCTGTTCCTGTATGAAAATAAAATTGTTACAAGTTAAAAGTTGTATTTAATGGGTTAAAAGAAATTCTACATAATAATTGGCAGTTTAAAAAATCGTGCTATTTTTTAAAATTATTAGGTAGAAAGGGCTCAAAATTAAGGCTAATTTGAGGTTAATTTGGTGGGTTTTTTGGTCACCATATTTACAAGAAAAAATGTAAAAGAAACATTCTACCTACTATCTAAATATTCAAAGAGAATTGACATTTATTGTACCGTTTTTCCAAAATTACGCGAGCAATTTCTACCTCATACCCTTCCCACCTCACTTCAATTTGTCACTTTTTTCTTGCCTCAGTTACGACGTACGTCGATGAGACAGAATGATTAAAGTACGTCGTTGATCAAATATGGCCACTCCCACAAGCGCGTCATAATCTACCTCTCCCTTTACGTTTGCCCCGCCAAGAAACTCTACGGACTGTAATGAGTCCTCTTAAACACGATACTAGTAATAATAATAGCATGAATCTTGATCTATAAAAAACAGAAGCAATTCGATACATAAAGGAGAATCCTTTAGAACAAAAAACGTTTGTGGATTTTGAACTGCTGACAACTATTTTGTCTTCTTCTCGTATCCTTTTGCCTTTCGATGTCTGATTTAGGACTATGTGTCCACTTTAAGCCGCTTCTTCCATTGATTCCTCCCTTGCCTAGAATTTTCATTTCATTTGGCGTCTTTCCCCTTAGTCTTCCTATTTCTACTATCTGTTAGTACTAGCATGTTAGTTGAGAGCATCCTTACCATCAAATTTAACACTAAAATCTTTTTTATAAAAAAAAGATAGGCATGGTTCAAGTCCTTGTGTTTAGCAATCCATTCCTTGTAGGCATCCTCCTCAAGCCTTTTTTTTAAAGAAAACGCAGTTCTTTATTTTTCTTGAGCGGAAGAGTTTTGGGTCTATCAACTACGAATTGAACCTCATCATCAGTAAGATATTGCTCTATCATTTTTCTTTAAATTGTAACGAAGTTTCCGGCCAGAACGCGTTTTTAAATTTATTTAGAAACTTTCTGCGTTATTGTATCACCGGAAAGGCGCTGGTGGAGCTGGTAGTCGCAAACCGATGAGCCATCCCACTCCCTACCGGCCCGACACGACGCCAAAACGAGCGAGAACAGCCGGACCAACCATATAAAAGCAATTACCGGGGAAAAGTCATCATCTTCGGAGCCGAAGTACGGAGAAGGAAGTCCAGTTTAGAAACCAGTCCAGAACTCGAAATTTCCGAGCCGAAACCTGGAGAAGGAAGTCCAGCCCAGAAACCAGAACTTTTGAGTCGAGGTCCAGCTCTAACGAGTCTAAAAGCCAGTCCAGTAACCTGAACTTATAACCGAATCCTTTAACTAAACCCAGTTCACCGCATACCTGAAAATCCTAGAAATCCAATCAACACTGAATTACCCTGGGGCGATCCGCGCTTTGACAGTGTAATCCAGTGATTGCTTTCCGTTCAACCCTGATTTAGTCTGGGGCAACCCGCGCTTTGACAGGATAATCCTGTAAATGGTTTCCGTTCCACACTGATTTAGCCTGGGGTGACCCGCGCTTCGACAATGTAATCCTGCCTTTAGTTATCCTGAACATTGGAATTCGCATCACTTATTTTATTCCAGTTATAGGTAACCTGAACGAATTTGCTTTATTGCTAGGTAACCGAGAACACGAGTCCAGGGAGCTGCTACAATTCAGTTGCTGCGAGTAACCCCGTTTCTTCCATTGTAATAAAAAAAATATATTAGATGTTAGCAGCTGTGGCCTTCAGTTGAGCGAGGGTGCTAGCCCAGCTGGCAGTAACCGTTTACGGCAGCGCGTCGTCATCCGCTTGACCCGCGCGGAACGTGTCCAGATTGTTTGCATTCCAGGGCCGAACTAAGGCAGCTTTGATTTTGATTGTAGAACGTCGTGTTGATTTATTATTGTTGTAATTTGTTCAGAATCCAGTATTTTAGTTTTATTATTGTACATATATTTACATCCAGTATTTTAATTTAAGGTAGAATTGTAAATAAATAGGAATAAAACTGTTGATCCGATAAGTAATTTTTATTCCCAGTGAGCCCTGGCTCTGAGTTTACCCGGCACCAGGTCCGGACTGCTACAAGGTGGTACACTTGGTAAAACAATCACGTCTTTGCCCTCTGTGATCATTGACGAACACTAGAAAGTGTTTGTTTGCGGATCAATTTGACGTTGTTTCTGAACAAAATTCTGTAGACTTTAGAGCATGAACTACAGACTTTTGTACAAAATTCTGTGCCATGTCATACAGGCCTTATACTAAAAAAATTAGATGTCATAACGAGAGCCCTCTGTAGGGAAAGAGCCAAACTGTATATAAAATTCGAACTAATTTCTAAATTTCAAAAAATGCTTTAAATTCAACTACTTAGCCCCCCTAATAGCTCTTGTTGCATTTTGGAAGCAAGTTGTGTATCCCCTCCACTTCAGGTCGCCTCTTAAAGATGAATTTTTAAATTTCATGGATGCTCTTAAGTCTTAGCTTTGTTGATCAGGAACTCGGAGATTGTAAGAAATAAAATTGGCCACCAAATCTGTTTATTATTTATTAAAAATCACAACTAACCTTGAATGTTACAATAAATAATTCTAATAAAATTCATATTATAAATTGTGCTAATTAATCTTTCATAACGGAATGTACTGTAGAAACCGCATAAACACATTTAAATGTACCTAACAAACCCTGCAAAATGTATTTCACGCAACCAACACCTACTCAACTTTCTTTTTTTCAGTATCATTCTCAATTGCTGCCGGTGATATATCATCAGTACGCGTTTTGTCAACTGGGTATAACCTGAAATACACATTTTCATGTAAGACCACAATCCTGATTTAACAAAAGAAAAGCTTACCATCTTTGGTACAAATAAATAATAAAAACAATGTCATCACGGAAACAGGCAACCCTGTGTGCTGTTGGCATTGTTATAATGAATGCAAACACATCATCAATGAAGGTGTTGAATGCCCGGTACATGAAGGCCCGCCATGGTAGGGCAGCTACCGACTTCATGCGATAGTTCACAAATAACTGGGGAAGCATGAAGAGAAAGCCAAAGGCGTATACTCCATTCACTAGACTGTTGATTGTCCATGAATACCAACTAAAAAACAAAAAATAATCTCTGAATCATTCCATATCAACTTGACCAACGTTTGAACCTTTACATAACCTATTTTAATAAATTCATGGATAAATAGTACAATACAGAGATATATAAATATATAAAATCAGGGAACAAAAATTTTATGAAGTTGGAACCAACATCACAGTTGAAAATAAAGGAGAAAAGGAGAACGTTGAAGGGAAATGGGCAGCAACTCAAACAGCAGTAGAAGAGGTATTAGGAAAATGGCTTAATAGAAGAAGGAAAAAACATAGGAAAAACAGGTGTGATAAAAATGTAAGGCAGTTCTAGAAGACGGAGATCTGGGATGGAAATGCTTAACGTAAGAACAGATAAAATGAAAAGTATGACGAACTTAGGAAAAAAACCAAACAAACCTGTAGAAATAAAAAACCGAACGACTAGGAGAATAAGCTCAGAGACATAGAAACCCCATTTTGATACTATAGAAATTAGAAACTTTTAGCAGTTAAGAAAAGTCGAACAATGAGCAAGAAGTAAAAAATATGATGGTACATTAGTGGAATATTTTCAAGATATTTTAGATAAAAAACAAGAAGATGACGATATTGTATGTAGTTGCTGAAATGCAGGAGGATAAAAAAAATAGAAACAAAATCAAAACATTTGGACTGATAATAAACACAAAAAAGTCAAAGTACATGGTGATGGGGACCAGGACAAAGGTGGAAAAAAAAAGAAATTGGATTAAGAGCAGAAATAGAAAAGACTAACCAAAGAAAGTACGGTAGCAAGGTCCTTAGTATAGGTGTTAAAATCCAAAACAGTGTCAAGAAGAGCAAAATCTGAGTTTTTGGAACAGTTATTTGAGCTATGGGTGCGAACTACGGATAATGCACAACAACATTGCAACAAAAGTAGAGGTCTGGGAGAAAAATGTTGGGAAATTTTTTGGAAAAATTGGGAAAGAATCCGGGCAGTGGAGAAGAACAAATAGAGAGACAGAAGAATTATATGATCACCCAAGAATGACCATGTAATGTGTATGCCAGAACACAGAAATGCTCAGAAAGTACTTTGGGGGAGGGGGAAAGGTAGACCAAGAAAGAAATAGAAGCAGTTGTGGAGGATACAGAGAAGTAGAATGTTGAAGGCTGGAAAACGAGGACTATGGACAGACAAAAATGGAGAAGCATAATTCAGAGCCTCGAAGCCATGAGCTCTTAAGGTTTGCACTGCTTAAATATATGTAGATGACAGAAAAATGGTCAGAAGCTATATTAAGCCCAGATTCCACTACTGGATTTAATGTACAAACAAAGTCTTGGCAAATATTTTGAAAGACAGACTCGACGATGTAGTGGAAGGAGGCATAGCAGATTATCAGTGGGGATTCAAAAGGTCACCAATGTTATTAACAGCTAGTAGCAAGTAGTTACAAGCACAATCTAGCCCATCACATGGTATTAATTGATTTTAAGCAGGAAGTTGGAAGTTCTTGAAATATCTAATAAATTAATCAGATTGACAATAATGACAACCAAAAGGGCTAAAAGCAAAGTTAAGATTAACAGGAACATATCAGAAGCATTTACAGTTAACCAATGCTTAAGACAAGGCAAACCAATATCAGCCTACTTATTCAATTTACTTAGTTCTGGAGAAGATACTTAGATTCATACCAAAAGAATTTCACCATGGTCACCAATGTGTTGCTTATACAGACAATTTAATAATTATCACAAGAACAAGAAAGTAACTGCAGCAAGTACTGTTAAGGTTCGAGAAAATGGCAAAGGAATATGACCTGCAATTGAATGTGCAATAAAACAGGTTTATGCATATAAGCAGGGGTGATGAAGGAAAAAAGTATAGGAGTGAAAAGGGAAGATTTTATATCTGAAAATGCGATGCAACAAGAGGTAAAGGAGTACTAAACAGAGAAAATGACAAAATAGGAGGCGAAATGAAACAAGAAGTGGTGAAAGTGTGGAAAAAATAGGTACAAGTTAGGCAAGATGGAGTGAAAATGAGGAGCAGGCAAAACAGTGCAAGTAAAGCAAGAGGGAGTGTAACTGAGGCAGCAGGAGGCGAATGAGAGGCAAGAGGCTGAGAATGAGATGCAACCGGAGGCTAAAGGAGGGCTAAGCAGAGAAAATGAGAAAAGAGGAGGCGAAAATGAAACAGGAAGAGGTCAAAGTGTGGAAAGAATAGGTGCAAGTGAGGCAAGAGGGAGCGAAAATGAAGAGCAGACAAAAGGGTGCAAAATGAGATGCAAGTAAAGCAAGAGGGTGTGTAAGTGAGGCAACAGGAGACGAATGAGAGGCAAGAGGCTGAGAATGAGATGTAACCGGAGGCTAAAGGAGGGCTAAGAGGAGAAAATGAGAAAAGAGGAGGCGAAAATGAAACAGGAAGAGGTCAAAGTGTGGAAAGAATAGGTGCAAGTGAGGCAAGGGGGAGCGAAAATGAAGAGCAGACAAAAGGGTGCAAAATGAGATGCAAGTAAAGCAAGAGGGTGTGTAAGTGAGGCAACAGGAGGCGAATGAGAGGCTGAGAATGAGATGCAACAGGAGGTAAAGGAGAGCTAAGCAGAGAAAATGACAAAAGAGGAAGTGAAAATGAAACAAGAAAGGTGAAAGTGTAGAAAGAATAGGTACAAGTGAGGCTAGAGGAAGTGAAAATGAAGAGCAGGCAGAATAGTGCAAAATGAGGTGCAAGTAAAGCAAGAGGGGGCGTAAGTGAGGCAACAGGAGGCGAATAAGAGGCAAGAGGCTGAGAATGAGATGCAACCGGAGGCTAAAGGAGGGCTAAGCAGAGAAAATGAGAAAAGAGGAGGCGACAATGAAACAGGAAGAGGTCAAAGTGTGGAAAGAATAGGTGCAAGTGAGGCAAGAGGGAGCGAAAATGAAGAGCAGACAAAAGGGTGCAAAATGAGATGCAAGTAAAGCAAGAGGGTGTGTAAGTGAGGCAACAGGAGACGAATGAGAGGCAAGAGGCTGAGAATGAGATGTAACCGGAGGCTAAAGGAGGGCTAAGAGGAGAAAATGAGAAAAGAGGAGGCGAAAATGAAACAGGAAGAGGTCAAAGTGTGGAAAGAATAGGTGCAAGTGAGGCAAGGGGGAGCGAAAATGAAGAGCAGACAAAAGGGTGCAAAATGAGATGCAAGTAAAGCAAGAGGGTGTGTAAGTGAGGCAACAGGAGGCGAATGAGAGGCTGAGAATGAGATGCAACAGGAGGTAAAGGAGAGCTAAGCAGAGAAAATGACAAAAGAGGAAGTGAAAATGAAACAAGAAAGGTGAAAGTGTAGAAAGAATAGGTACAAGTGAGGCTAGAGGAAGTGAAAATGAAGAGCAGGCAGAATAGTGCAAAATGAGGTGCAAGTAAAGCAAGAGGGGGCGTAAGTGAGGCAACAGGAGGCGAATAAGAGGCAAGAGGCTGAGAATGAGATGCAACCGGAGGCTAAAGGAGGGCTAAGCAGAGAAAATGAGAAAAGAGGAGGCGACAATGAAACAGGAAGAGGTCAAAGTGTGGAAAGAATAGGTGCAAGTGAGGCAAGAGGGAGCGAAAATGAAGAGCAGACAAAAGGGTGCAAAATGAGATGCAAGTAAAGCAAGAGGGTGTGTAAGTGAGGCAACAGGAGACGAATGAGAGGCAAGAGGCTGAGAATGAGATGTAACCGGAGGCTAAAGGAGGGCTAAGAGGAGAAAATGAGAAAAGAGGAGGCGAAAATGAAACAGGAAGAGGTCAAAGTGTGGAAAGAATAGGTGCAAGTGAGGCAAGGGGGAGCGAAAATGAAGAGCAGACAAAAGGGTGCAAAATGAGATGCAAGTAAAGCAAGAGGGTGTGTAAGTGAGGCAACAGGAGGCGAATGAGAGGCTGAGAATGAGATGCAACA